>WBMW01004022.1:74070-177152 GCA_013396635.1 Penelope pileata
TTTTTTGTTTCATCCTCAGTTATCCATCAATTTTTAAAACAATAAAAGGATGTCCCCGAAATTGAAATTTGGCATGTAAACAAAGACTGCTGCAATGCAGAAAACGCGGCAGAACTTAAAGCAGCGATGCCCCCTGGGATGGCAGGCTACAGGACTTGTCAAGCTTTGCAAAGTATTGGGCGAAAACAGGAAGAGGAGGGTGGGGGGCAGCCAAACAATAAGGATCAGAAAGCTGCCTATCCATCAGGATGAAATAAAACCCTGTATTGCTGGCCCTCTAACTGCCAAAGATGGAAAAGCAGACGTGAGCTGCTCCAAGACGAAGGGGGATGAGGACACCTTGCCTTGCATGGGTGTCATGCCAGCTGGAGGGATGAGATCATGGCACCCAGAAGAGCTAACCATGTCTTCACTGTGCAAGGAGCCTGGGAAAGCAGAGCCCGTCCTGCTGCCACCGGCGCAGGCACTGCGTGTGCTGCAGGAACTCCCACCAGCAACAGGGCTGCAGCACCTTGTCCAGCCGGACCCCATGGACCGGCCCCGTGGAGCACGTGGGAAGGAGGAAACCACCCTGGCTAAACGCTGAGGCATTCCTGCCATAACAATCTTTCTGCCCACAAATCATTATCCTTCTGAATGCAAGATTTTGCCTGTACAAATATTCCAGAATCTATGAGGCTGGGCTTTACTGCCCAGTTAGTGCTGGTCTCTCCTGTACTCCTCTGTCATCTGCTGAAGCACGTTCCCATGCACCACGAATCATCACTGAGTCTTCCTTAGCTATCCAGGATGGGTGGTTTAAAGAAATGTAGCAAAGAAACATTAATAATTGTCTTTGTTCAAGGCAGAACTCCCAACACTGACCTTTTTTTCCCCATCTTCTCCTATTTTACTACAGACAGCGTGCAGAGATGTGTCATCCTCACTCACCAGGCTGGCTCCAGACAGGAGCTGCGTGCTGCAGGGATCTTTGCATCTGCCTCAGCCTGGAGGCCCAGGGCACAGCACAAGGGCGGCAGCGTTTTTGGGAGGCACCAGGCTGCAGGCAGGCAGACAGGGGGTGTCTCGGATGGTTGTTTGCAAACAGCTGGAAATAGCACTGTCTTTAGATAGAAAGTTTAAAAAAGTGCACTAGATTTCACCAGGCGTCATGGAAGACTGAAAATAAGGTTAAAATAATCCCGTGTCTGTGCTGGATTGCTTTGTGGTAGAGATTCTGGTTTCCATAACATAAGCAGTATGTCATAGCAACAATGACATCAGTGCTACATGCCATTCTCGCACACAAAATCTACTACAACTTGTATAAAAAATCCTCGGCCATTTCTTGAATTTGTCCTTCCTTCTAGCAGAAATGTCCACATAGCTCAGCAATGCTGTCTGCTGCCCTCTTGAAGACACAATAAGCCCATCTCTGGAAGCAGAGGACATCAGCACATCACCAATAACCCCACCCGTTTCTCAGCACCAAGACATCCAGCCAACCCATGTAAGCACCAGGTACCTCGGACTCATGGTAATGCAACTGTTTTGCTGTCTTGAAACGCAATATGAACCACCCAGTGCTCATTCACAGACTGGCAATGATTATTTAAAAGCAGATTAATCTTTGGGCCAGCTAGGAAGGAAGCGTGTTCTTAAGTCCCGAAATCTGAATGTGTATCACCCATTTTCTTCTCATCTGATGCATACCTCTACATGCAGCACATAACCCCAAGGAGAACAAGAGAAAATGATTAAACTGCACAAGCCAACCAAGAATTGGTAGGGTATTTATTTATACTTGCAGGAAACAGAACACAAAGAGATGAGTGTATTTTCCACTGGCAGAGACTGCAAATGATAATTTTCTGCGTAGATGACATCCTCCAGCATTAAGAATGGGAATGAGCACTTTGGAATCAGATGCCTCCAAAACTGCTCCTCTCACCCGTATAGAAAATACAGACTTGAATGACTTCATGCACTTGACAGATTTATAGCAGAAAACTAATTAGGTCATTCGTTACAAGTTGGCCCAAGGAGAATTAGAGCACATTCCTTCCATCAAGCTGCTTCCACCAGGATCCCTGATGGAACAACCCAGACCCAGACAGGAGCACTGACCTGCTGAGAACTCCCAGTCCCAGCACAGGAACTCCCTTTGGGATGAGGACATCTCAGCCTGCTCCTGCCAGCATCCTGAAATTCCACCTCACCAGGTGCCACCTCCCTCTCCAAGAGCCCTCTAGAAAGCCTACCAGCTACCTTAAGGGGAACAAAATAGCTATATTGGCTCCACAGTAGTCTTTCAGTTTGCCCTTTTGTTGTGGATAACTGTAAAACAAATCTATTTCCCAGAAATATGGTCAGGTTTTTCCCCAATAACCTCTTACAGCATCTATTGAAGGGTGCATTAGAACACAAAGAACCAGTTGCATAGCAGAAATAAAGCGTTCAGCAGCTCCACTCCATCTTCTTGATGCAGACAGCTAACAGGGAAGGGTCAAACTGCAGCCAACACCCTGCTCCATTCAGGGCTACACTGCTTGTTTTTGCCCTTCCTGTGTGCCCATCCCTTTCCAGATCTCCTGCAGTACTTATCTCCTACAGCGGAGAGGCCCAGGCTGAAGCTATCAGAGTTTCTGGAAAGGGCAGGTTTAGTTCTCAGATCACAGCTGGACTCAGGCTGCAGAGTGCAGCTCATCAAACACAGCCGTACTGAAACTCATGATAAGAAGGATTCCATCGACCCCACCCGAAGAAAGATTTCTCCTGAAAGGAGGGCATGCAGACTGGCATCAAAAAAAAAAGAAAGAAAAAAAAGTCATTTTGAAGGTGTGCAGCATGCTTACCTTTCAGTATTTACATAGATACGTATTTTTAATTCTTCCATAGGCAGCTACCATCAGCCACAGTCAGAGATGGGGCACCATGGAAGACAGCCAGCCTTTAGTACAGCCCCATTACGTGTTGTGCATTTACAAAGTGACATGTAGTTCAGCAGTTGTCATGTCCTGCTTGTTACTGGATAATAAGTGATGTGTGGAAAAGCCTCCTCCCACTCCATGAAGAAACCACGCCATCCTGTAGCGTAGGTTACCTGTTAAATCACAGCCTGTACTTCTGTCATCTCTCTTACAGCACGTTCATCTGAGGCTGGAAAGCAGCACCCAATCTTAACAAACCTAAAACAAAGCTTAAAGTTCACCCTCTCCTAACATGCCCCTGCTACTGCAAGACGTAAGGATCCAGTTCAGCCTTGCAGAAGGTGCTGCATTTTCTACGGAATCAGAAAAATAATGTGTGATATTAAATGACACAGAAGCAAGGGCAGACAAGGGCAAGAAAGAAGTCACACACTGATGAATCCTCGGAGCATATATTAAGGAGATAACAGTTAAGGTCTGTGTGATGTTTGGGGATATTTGTTTTCTGAATTCACAAGGGCCTGGAAAGCAAGAGTTATTTAAAAACAGCAAATCTCTGGATTTATCTTACAGGTAGCAGTAAGTAATACGATAAACAAGTGAGTAGTAATGACAAATGGGAAGTAAACATGAACAATTCCATGTGCCCTCTTTAACACAAAGGAATTAACAAGACAATTGCAGAACTCTGGGTCCATCAGCTCCACAAATCCATGCCCACATTCATTGTACTGCAGAGTAAATACTTAGGAGCCTACCTGCTCCAGCTTAAAGATGTGCTGGTTGAAGTAATGCTGCAAGCGCTCATTGGCAAAGTTAATGCAGAATTGTTCAAAGCTGTTGTTTTCATAGTCTTCAAACCCAAAAATATCGAGTACTCCAATGGATAAAGTCTGCAAGAAAAGTAAGAATGCAGATTAGAAAAAAAAGGTTAATGGATTACTTTATGCAGTACATAATCAAAAGCAAACAAACAATTAAATATACTTAATAGCAGGACTTGTAATTTTTACTGGAACTGTTAATGTTAGCCATCTGCAAGACTTCATCTACATCAGAGAGGCAACGTGTAACTTTAGATGCCTGGACAGATGGCCTTTTTCTAAAATAAAAGTCCTCTCAGAGTATATTTTATTTATAGACAAATTGCCATCTTTGAAGAAACTTGAACCCAGTTATTCTATCGGATCTAATGTAGCAGTTTGGGAAGAAAATGAGGGTAGGGTTGGAAAAGCAGCTTGCACCATGAAAACAAAGCACAGAAACACTCCTAACAAAGCAGACACGGGCTAAGCAAAGGGAGCCCAGCTGTAAGCCTCCCAGTGCAACACCTGCACGGCAGGGGATGGCACAGACATAAAGCACTGCAAGGAAGGAAAACACAGCAGGTCAGAAGTTGAACAGCATCGGATCTAAACATGGACGGAAAAATGCCCCAGACCAAGGGGCGTAATCCAGACGGACCAATTTTTGCGGCAGTGAGATAGCATCTCACCATTTCACCTTCCCCAGGGTAAAAAAAAATAGCTGAAGTAGGTATAACGCCTGCTGCAACATCCAAGCCCGTTCTGTTAAATGGGTAATTAAGAACCAGCTACAAACAAAACTCAGCCTGTGTCCATCCAGCAAGCCCATGGCCAAGGACGCGTGCACAGGGCGCTCCACCAGCGGTCTCTGTCCAAGCTTCCACGTCTCGCCAGCACCCCACTCATACATGGGTGGAGGGCTCGGTTCATACACCCCAGTTAATTAAAACTGGAGAAGAATTAAAAGCATCAGTACTAACTAAACGACCCACAGCTCAGGCAAGGAGGAGAAACATCTCTGTGGCTCCGCCCATAAGAACCCAGAGCTGCCGGGCACCAGGTTTTTAATTTTATTGGTCTGGTAAGGATTCTATCAAACCACCTTCCTCAGGCTAACGTAGCTCCACTGCCAGAAACACGAACCACATTGCCCGCAGGGCTCTCTGTGCTGCAGCTGGAACATCTTCCCGTAACGTGGCAGTGAAACCTTCCTGCTGCGCTCGGTCCACGGGCAGAGAGCCGCCCACAGCTGGAGGAGCCGCAGCTGCTGGGGGCCTGTGAGCTGACGCCTTGCATGACAGGGACTCTGGCTATGCTAACAGCCATGCAAGCAGAAGTACATTCAAAAAAGCATGTACAACACAGCAAGAGGCACACGGAGCGCTCCCAGCCCGTTTTTCCAAAAGGTTGTTGGCCACTTCATCCTCCTCTTGCCTGATGTTTACATTTTCCTCTCTACTCCAGCGCCAGATGGGTTCTACCTGCTACAAGGACGCCTGCTGAGTGCCCTTGGGCAGCTTCCCAGCAGCCTGCATCGCCTTCCAAGCCCTCGTAAACAGCCGCTGGACGGGGAGATGGGAGCTGGAAGCCCCTGGAGCACGGACACAGCCTGGCAGAGAAATTTCCCTGCGCATCCCTACGGTCTGTTCTCAAACTCCTTCACTAAACCTCAGACTGAGAGGTAAACACCCACGGCTTCATCTTTTTTACATATTCTTTAGTTACCAGCTCACTCTTATCTACAGGATACATAAAGATGATAATGGAAACACCAGAGATGTACACAAACATCATGTTGACATTGCGAAGCCGCTGCCAGCAGTGAGTGCTTTCAACTAAACACAACATCACATGAAAGAGCTGAGGACAACTCAGCTTCCCCATTTTAATGCTGGTTGTTACCGTGTCAGAACTGCTACTGAAATACATTTCATGTGCTGCATGTAAGTACCTTTATAAAGCAAAACTGAAGAGCTGTTACATATAGAAAAAATGACTTTCAGTTATAAAAGAAGCCTATTACAGACATGATGCTTTGAAGCTCCTCCTTTACAAGTTTCTGCCGACACAAAATGCCATGAAGGCCGAGTTCAGAGGCAAGGCACACACAAGGCCAAACATTTCACAGAATCTCCGCAGCTCTACGAGACAAGCAGCAGTAATTCTGCAACGGTTGCTCTTCTGGGAAAACAGCACTTTTCTCAGTTGCATCGTGCCCAACTCCTGACACCCTCCAGAACACAAATTTTGCCATGTGCTTCCATTCAGCTGCACTGAACGAGGGCAGTGCCCCACGGTTAATCGAGGTCAGCTGCCTTCTGCCGGGGGAGGCAGCACCGCAGAGATCCCAAAAGCAAGAGGCCAACGTGTTGATGTTGGTTAGGCTTCTACAACACAAAATTGGGATTTTCTGGCTGTTTCTCTGCCTCTCAGCCTGCTGGCTTTCAAAATTCTCACTGTACCCACAGACAAAAGGGCCGTACTGGTTTTCCCATTACAAAGCAGCACAAGCCTTCTGCCAACACAGCCATTTCCGAGAGCTAGCTGAAAAGTTCTTCTGTTGAGTTATACACAAGTGAAATTATTCTGTTAAACTGCACATAACCTGGCTGGCTTTAAGATGAAGGTTACAGCACAACATATACTGAAAGCAATCAAAGGAATTTTGCAGTTAAAAATCTCTAACACTCAGTTTCAAATTCAGGCTTCAAACAAACACCACCTGGAAACAACGCCGAGATGTACAATAATTCACATTTCAGGGACCCAAGTCTAGCCTATGTCTGAATGTCATTCCATTATTCAAACCAACATTCAGAGAACAGGTGTGCAGCAGGGACACGCCTGCAAGTGCGTGAGCCTGCAGCAGGACCAGACACGTGTATTAGGGTAGCAATACTCATAGAATCATAGAATCACAGAATGGTTCAGGTTGGAAGGGACCTTAGAGATCATCTTGTTCCAACCCCCCTGCCATGGGAAAGGACACCTCCCACTAGACCAGGTTACTTAAAGCCCCATCCAGCCTGGCTTTGAATACTTCCAGGGAAGGGGCATTCAGCAATCTATTCCTTGTAATTAAAAGCGTATGTCTACAAGGATTCTGAAATCTGTGTGAGCCCTAGGTTTGGGATCACTGCGTATTTGAGATAAAAGTGGCCTCACACTTTCCTAGAAATGCCACAGACATGAATCAGGGAGTTAAATGTCACGCAGGGGTCTCTGGGGCATTCAGCAAACGACAGCCTCAAAGCTCGTGTGCTCTGCAGCTCCCAAATCACCAATGAACATCAGCTGCCGGAGCTGACCTACGGCACCCTGAACACAGGCTGGTGATGTCACTCCACCACTGAGGCACATTTTGGCAATCACAAATGGGTTTGTTTCAGATTCTGGGGGAAAAAAAAAAAGAAATTTAAACAATATTCCAAACAAAGCCAATGCTGTAAATATCAAAAAGCCGTTGCCAATAAAGCTAAACAGATTACTCCAATCTACATCACCGCAACGTCCATGGTGACACCTGATATAAAGTGGGAGGTGGGAATTGGCTACAAATTCTGAAGTTGGGACCTGAAAACGATGAACAGATGCACATGAAACCCAGTGAAGCGTTCAGCAGTTTCTCCTCTTTTAGGTCAGGCAACGAAGAACAATCGTAGCTGATTAATTCAATTATTTAGAGGCCACAAATTCACATTGACCATTGCAAACACTTGCAGAGCACCTCAGCTAACACAACGGGGTCATTCAACAGGAGAGGAGGATGCTTCACAAGAACCAAGGGGGAAAAACTTAAAAACATCCTTGAAAGAAATAGCTTTAGCTGGAACACGATCTGCACTATATCATCATTTCAAGCAGCAAGACGGACTTCTAACAATCCCTAACCTGATTTAAGGAGAGGAAATTACATAAAGGACTCTCTGAGGTTTAGTCATTCAGTTCTCATGAGGAGAAAACGTCTCCGACCTCATTAATAAAGGTCAAATTTCAGACAGTTTGTAGGGTACCACGAGAAGAGCCATTCTCAGAACAGAAACTAAAAGCTCGAGAGACATGACCAGGGAAAGCGGAGAACGCGCCAGCAGCGAGTCGCAGAGAAGCCCATCTGCAGCAGCACTGCTGGAAGCATGAAACAACCTGGATCAAATTCCCACCCCACGCTCAGCTCCGAAACAACGTGCTACGAACCCCGTCTGCGAGCAAGATAAGCCAAATCCCACTGTGCTTTCCCAAAATAACTCACTGTACATTTAACTGCATTTGGATATCAAAGCTCTCATTTACATCTTGCAAACACGAGCTGGAAGAACAGCAGCAGAGTGACAGCCAAGGGTTTGTTCTACCTAGCTTCATCTTTGGAGCTTCTCCTTACTGCTGCTATCAATAAACACACAGATTGGGATATGAAAAATCTCTTCATCCCTGTTGCCCAGGGCCACGAACTTTGTTAGGACCTTGGTCTTTTCCCAACTTATCAATACAGCAGTCCAGTAGAGATAAGATCAGCCTACCTAGCCAATTAAACCCTGTAGCAAATGCCGTGTGCCCGAGGAACATTGCGTCCACCAGACTGGCCACTGCTCTGCAGAGGTTGGTCCATGTGGCACTGCAATGTTGTCTGCCCAGCAAAAACGCTTTGCTGGATACAGAGATGGGAAACAGAGCGGAGTAAAGCAGGATCTCATGTGCATACCAAATTTACCAATGAACATTTGTAGAATATGTCTCCTCCAACCTCCATCCTTCATCTTCAAAACCCCGAGCTGCACAACCAGGCAAATGGTCGAGCAAGCTCCTGCAAAGCCCGTGCAAGCTCAAATTGGGTGTTTTCGTAGGGCTGCAATTAGAATTCATGCTCACAGCCACACTTACATCTTCACTTTTGTCACCACCTTTAGGTACAGTTCTCCTCTCAACAGCACTCTCAGTTATTTTACCTCTGCACGGGACTGACTGCCACACAAGACAGACCTCTGCCAAAAACCCATCATCTGGCAACATTCACAACCTTCAAAACCTGCAGGATTGTTTGAAAGTTTATCTTAAAAGTACACCTAATGCTGGGATAAAGCCAGTGCCTGTGCTGCAGAGTGAGGGGCACGTGGCTCACTGCAAACTCAGGAGGAAGCAATGTTTCAGGGAAAGGAGGAAGATGACATTTTTCTTCCCCAAATCAGAGACCAAAAGTGTAATTCTGGGGGTGCTGGTAGGTGCCAGCACTCAAAGCAGTGCTGCCATGTGAGTGCTGACATCTCGCCTTCACGGAGAGGAGCTCTTCCCATGGGCTGGAGATCTCATTCATGCAGCCAGACCCCAGGACCACTGACGGGAGCTAAGAAGGGCTCTGTCCCAACCCGGCACTTTGCAAAGTCTGAGTCCTGCCCGAGGCTGAGATCCAAAGTCCCACAGCCCACAGGTACCTGCGGCTGTGCCCTGCTGTTACAGACTGATCTGAAGCAAGTGGCAGCGTCCCAGTCTGATTTTGTTTGTAGATGTTATACTATTATACATTATAAAAATATTACGGTAAATTTTGTTTGTAAAAGTTACAAAATATTATTTTTTAAAAAAATCACCGATATTGGCTCATAAAAAAAATAACGTATTGGGGATGCATCTCCTTGTCAAAAGGAATCCACCTTTTGTGTTTCACCAAGAACACAACTGCCTTTTTTTCCTGACAGCTCAGACAAAACTTTTGATGACTTGTCAAGAACCAGGGCAGAACACAACGTTTTCTGTAAAATATTAAATAAAGGAGAAGCGTGTGCAGGGGGAAGGCTCGCTGGCTGCCACCCGCCCCAACAAACCTCTCTTGTCAGTAGTGTCACCGCCGCCTTAAAAGCAAACTTTACAGAAATGCCTTTATTTACAGCCTGTAATCACACCGTGCAGTTAGCTGTCAGAGCAGCTATGCTACACACCACCGCGACCTCCCTCTGTCCCCGGCATAACCCAAAGGCAACGTTAGCACTTAGCAAAACAATCAGCCTCTTGGCAGCTTCAGCCTGGATGGACGACTCAGAGAAAAAAAAAAAATGAAAAATAAAACGCTGCTGGCCTGCACCCACAATTTCTAAGCCAAGGGCAGCTGGTGAGCTGCAAGCATGTGTGTGCCCGGCCCCACTCGTACACGTATGCATGGAGAGGTGCCAGGGGCCAGCCCTGCTCTGGGCAGGGGACAGGTTCTGGGACACAGGAGCAGAGAGGATGTCCTGGGTCACCATGCCCAGCCCCTGCTATCACAGGAAACGTCCTGCAAGCCCTGCCATGAATTCTTTGGGAAATCAGCTAGGCACCGCGCTGACTTCGCTCTTCCTGTCGCAGCGCTTTTCCCTAATCTTGCTTTTCTCTGGCCTGAGCTCCGTTATCTCGCTATCGTCCACCACAACACATTTTGCACTCTTTCAGATTAACTTTATTGCACAAAACACTTTCAATTAGTGAGATTTCCCATTTTTCCCTCAATTACACACAGCCCTATGGTCATACATGAGGAGGAGAAAGGATTTGGCACTGCTCCCGGAGGGGCGGGGACCAGGACTGGTGACCGAGCAGTACTGGAGGTGCTCCCCTAGCCCTGGCTCAGCAAACACCACTTAAAACAACGATGTACTCGGGCTGAAATATTAACTGCAACGTTCCACAAGGAAAAGTTTACTTTATGTCAAGCAACGTGGGTAATGTTTTATCCCATAGTTACCCATTCTGAAGCAGAAGTGTGCAGCCAAAATAGCTGGCGAAGCATTACCTTTGCGCTGTCCTCCATGTCCTTCGAGTTGAGGAGCGCGTGGTTAATTCTGAACACTATCCAGTCGAAGAGGGCACTGTACAGCGATTTAGCCATGGAGTTCCGCACAGTCACAGCCTGAAAGAAAAAAGCAATTGCAAATGATTCACGCTCTGCATCGTGTCTCACCTCTTAGCAGCCATGTCCAACAGCCACACCTTGGCCTCGCTCACGGTTTCACCTGCTGCTCCAGCTGACGCTGCACGCAGCGCTGCTTCCGAGGCCATCGGGGACTCCCTGAGATCCCTGCACTGCTCTGCTCGGCCATGAGCTGTGCCCCAGGCTTTGGCCTGGCTTACTGTGGTGCACTCAAGTGGATGATGCATGAGATCACACAATAAATCCCATCACCAACGGCAAAAGGAAAAAAAAAATACATGTATTTAACTTCACCAGGATGCCTGTGGAGTTTATTCAGGGGAAGGCAGGAGGAGTGTGGATGCTGCACAGCAACCAGCAAGCGATGGGGAAGCACACGCTGGGCAGGCAGTAAATCTGAGGCTTCTCAGGATCAATAGTGATCAAGAACACACACAAAGGAGGAGAAGCAGTCTGTGTGTATCCACAGCACATCAGCTTTGGCACACACCAAACCAGAAAGGAATACAATGCACTTCAGGGCTACCTTGGCATGCAATTCCTTGGTTTCGATGCTCACCTTGAGCTGTGCTTCTGCACACACCGACCACCTAAAAACTTATGATACCAGCAGTGCCCATCAGGTTACACTTGGGTTGGTTTCATAAGAAGAAACAAGCAAATGGAGTAGAGCTATCTGTGCTTATATAACTATCTCAGCAAAGCCCTGAACTCCAACACATCAGTGGCTTTGTACATACCCCACTCAAACCCTCTCACCAACATTCCCACCAGCACACAGGAGCTGCATGGCCCCACGGCACTGACCTAAAGCAAGAGCGAAGCTCACAGAGCTTCATTTATTTTCTACTCATTTGTTCTCATCAAAAGCTCCTTCTTCCTTTCTGAATATTTTGGGATGACATCTCTGAACGTCAGTGCACGCACACAGTTAAAACCAAAGCCCATTTCTATATAAAGCCAACAAAGAACAGTATTGCTTCCTCTGTACGGTCATGTGTGCTTTTCTAGTACAACAGATGGGGGTTTTGCCCCCTTGTATGACAGCAAGCCCTAGGAGGGCTGCTGCCCTTGCTGTGCTCCAGACCCAGGAAGCCCTGCATGACAAGCAGCCCTATCTCCCATTTCCAATAGTTATTTTGAGACCCTGTGGCTGCAGGAAAGAGCTGGAAAAAGCAATTTTATATAGCGTAAGTGGCAAGGGATGTGCACATACACATGGATCTCATTTGCAAACACGCTGGCTCCTTATAAGTCCATTTCTTCTCTTGCTCATACCAACAGATCCCAACAGCCCCTCAGCAGCTGTGCCACCCCTTGGGTACGTGGCGAAGCAGAGCTCAGCGCGGTGCCATGCACATGGGCAGCGAGTTCTGGGACACCTGCACTGGCACTAAGCTGCTGCACAGGACTCCAGCTCTTACTTTTTCCCCCACTTTGAGTATTCGAAGCTTGTTCAGCCTGGAGAAGAGAAGGCTGCAGGGAGACTTCATTGTGGCCTTCCAGTATTGAAAGGGGAATTATAAATAGGAGGGGAACTAACTTCTCTAAAGGGCAGACAGTGACAGGACAAGGGGGAATGGTTTTAAGCTGAAGGAGGGAAGGTTTAGATTAGACATCAGGGGGAAGTTCTTTACCAAGAGAGTGATGAGGTGCTGGCACAGCTGCCCAGAGAGGCTGTGGATGCCCCGACCCTGGACATATTCAAGACCAGGGGTCAGGACCCAGGTGGGGTCCTGGGCAGCCTGATCTGGTACCAGATCTGGAGGCTGGTGGCCCTGACTATGGCAGGGGGGTTGGAACCTGACGATCCTTGGGGTCCCTTCCAGCCTGGGCCATTCTATGATTCTATGATATTCATTCTTCAGAGCAGACCCTACACGATGACACGTTGTAGATAAAGCCCTCCTGTATCATAAGCAGATATCAAACTGCACAAGGAGAGAATACTGTTACCTCTCAAATTAAGGAGCTGGTGCAATTTCAAGAGCACGCTGTCAAGCTTTCCTCACAACAGCGGGATTAGCCCACCTGGGAAATGAGTCTTCCACCTCTTCCCTCCTCCTTCACAGGCACTCATCTTGCACTGCAGATGGCTTCGTATTTTCCGGGGTGATTTAGCAGTGGAATTTGCTTCCTTACAAAGTGCCAGTGCTCAGACCTAGCTGGTGCCAGCACACCGACAACATGGAAACATCACACGCATCACACACAGCTGAAACATTTTGTGCCGGGGTTTATTGGAGGAGAAACTGGGGATGACCACACGCAACTTGCTCAGGGCAACACGCAGCTTTGAGCTCATACCTGTGTCACCTGGGGATGCCCTTTAAATTACATGGCAAGGATTATCCACATTTTGTCTCCAGGTCTCCAGCCTCTTTTCCTTCTCTTTAACTCCTTAATAAGATAATTCCTCCAGAATCACCACTGTGTGATTTTACTCAGATTTTTAAATCCCCTAAAAAGCCAAGATTTGCCTGCAGCACACTCTCAGCTCCATTCTGACACATGGAAGCTCTGCAGGCTGCTCCACCACTTTCTTTGCTCTTCACATTTCCCAAAATAAAGTAATCCCACCAAGTTCTTCCAGGGAATGGTTCACCTCCAAACTCCTGCTCAGTATTTTCAAGCAGCTTCCGTCATCTCCAGCTCCTCCTCCCTTCTCACGTCTCATTACGTGACCCTTTTGGCAGATCTCTGACACTGTGGCACTCATAAGATTCACACACAAAGCAAAGTAAAAATAGCTCACACGATGCCAAAACAATCTCTCCGGGATCAAAGCAAGCACAACATCTTGCACACACATGGAAATATTGCTTACTGATTCAAAACCAGAACAGATCAAACACACTCGAACGTGCTGATGCAGGAAATAAACTGAAGGCAAGGTTTTAATCAATAGGTTTCCTGCACTTAGGACTAGTGAGAAGAATATCTGATTACAGGCATTGCTGCTCAGATGTTGGAGATGGCACTTGCTAGGGCTGGCCAACATTTGCTGAGATCCTTGGTTTTGATCCTAAGGTTGCATCGCCAAAGTAACTGGCCTGTGACTTTTCATGATGGCCATTAGATTTAGGCCAACTCAGAAACAGATCCACTTTTGGAAACATCTCCTGCCAAAATGAACAAGGGGCAACAGGCTGCAGAACTGCAATCTCTCTTTGAAGTGTTTTGGAACGGGGACTTCAAGCGTGGGGAGCGCCAGCCTGTGTTTTGGAGATGGCCAAAGATAGAATCTCAGAAAACCAAATCTGCTCAAATTAAAAGCCTCTGCAAAACACACTGCAGACATCCAGGTTAATTCTTAAGATTACAAAGTCTCCTGACGCACACAGGATGCCCCATCTGCCACCTCCTGCACCACCACTCTGCTGCTGGGCCCCGCTCAGAAGCAGCGACTCAGAAGAGCAAAAACCAGAAGAAGGCCGTCTGTGATGGTGCACACACCAGGACAGCGTTCCAGCATACCCTCTTCTGTTAGGTGCTGTCAAAGCCTGCACAGTGGATGGGCAGAGCTGGTACAGGAAGAATTCACGTTGTTAATAAATGCCAGAATGAGCTCTTTCACCTTGCTGCATGCTCAGAGACTGCAGCAGTTAGCGGGTAAATGACCTCGTTTAAAGCATCCCTTTGGCTTCCTAAGACCCTGGTTAAAACAGCAGCTTTCTACTCACTCCACCAAAACTTTTGTTTTAAAAAAATTATAATTGGGACTTGGTCCTGGAGCTAAATTCTGCTGCCCATCTCTTTGACCCCTGTGCAGTATTAAGGAAGGCAGGGGCTGTGGGGGCAGCACCAGCACTCAGGATACATCTATCCGCGTGTAATCTAATGGGAAACCTAATATCCCACAGCATGCCTGGAGTCCAACAGCACAGCAGCGAGGCGGCCCATCGTGTCGTCATTTATTTATGGGGCTGGACACGTTTGTGCCCAGTGAACCCAAGGCAACCTTACCAACCATCGCTCCACTTCATGCTGCTGACAGAGCCCACTGAGAAGAGGAAGAGGCATCAGACCTCCAAGCCATACCCTGCTCTGGGATTTTCGGCCGCTCTGCAGGCACGGATGGCTTTGGAGATGTCCTTGTGCCGTCAGACAGAGCCCTCGGCTGTGGTGCACCAAGGTTTGCTAACGTGTGAGCAAACGTGACTGCAGTTCTAGCAATATGTTTTTAATCAGACGCTCCTGTAGCCAAGCTGAGCGTTTTCTGGAGCACAGACCCCCACCAACTCCACTGAGATCCAGAGACAAACGCAAAATTCTCTCCCCACCGACCCTGTCCAAACCAAACAAACCACAGCCCATATCCCTAACAGCAACTGGCCTCCAACATCCAACTTGAAACGCTCTGACCCAAACAAAAACAGAGCATAAAGGCCTCTTGTAACCAGTGTAAACACTTCCCCGACATCTTTGTTTAAAAAAGCCTGCACAAAATAAATAACCATTTCTGGGCGGCGTATCACTCGACACGGAGACTCCAAAAATCAGAAGATGGCAACAGAAGCAAAGCAAAGCTCATCGCCTTTGCTGTCACTTAGCATCACTGGGTGATGGATACTTGGGTACAGACAGATCTTATGGCCAGTTTATATGAAAAAAAAATATATTAGATTTCAGCAGTCACTGAGTTTGCTCTGGAGGGATGCAGCCTTTGACTTCCTCCGTCACTGCTACCTCACAAGCACAGGAAGCACCACACGCTCCTGCAGAGAAACCCAAGGAGCATGTTGCACAGAAGTCACAGTCAGCAGCAAACTATTATTGCAGCTTCTGGGTCACTGGTGCACAGACGCTGGGTTTTTGACCCCAGTCACTGAGTACAGGCGCAGATCATCAGAAGTGAAATTAAAAAGCAGAACTGGAAAGCAAGTGTAAGCACCAAACTGAATTAAAGCCCTTGGTGAGGGATAAAACTCCATAGAGTTTACCAGTGGGCAACCCTAATCCTACTTCTCCAGCATTAAGCAAACCTATGCAACACCCACAAACGCACTGTAGGTCAACACAACATCAATAATTCAGCACTTTTGGGTCAACTTCATGTTATTACATCCTCTCCCAATTTTTCACCACGAGACAACACGGACAGGGGCGTGAGGTCAACGTGTCCACTCCAGAATTGCTAAGAGCCACCAGTACTTGAAAACAGGATGTTTAAAAGCCATTTCTCAGCAAAAATCTGGAAAATTCACTGAGTCTGTAAGAGTAGATTTGTTAGCACTGTGTGTGGGGTGTCAAGGTTCCTCCGTTTCTTTGCATTTTCTCGTGTGAGTTATTGGCTCACCCCACACAAGCCCATAGCTAGCCCGTGGGTTCTACAAATGCAAAATTCCCACCCATCCCAAAAAATCAGCACCAGTAACTCACGTTGTGAACTTCCCAATAAAAACTTGCAGTAACCTCCAAGAATCAATGGGTTAGAACATGGATGCTCTCAGTACTACTGATGAGCCCTCCTCTCCCAGCGCAGCAACAAACCCTCAGGAGCACACGGGAGCTACGAGCACACGCGTGCACGTGCTTCCTGCCCTCTAGGAAGAAAACAAGCAGTGCTGGCTCTCCTTCAGCATCACCAAATGCAAAACCAATCCGAATAGTTCCGAGCTGACATGAAACATCTCTTTACAACGAGTGCGAAATTTGCAAGAGTTTCTGTAAAACGTGATAAAGACACGAGAATTCTTTTAGTAAATCCATTCTTCACAGAACACTTGTCGTTTTCTGCTTGTGTACAACAGAAATAGAGATTCCTCTTCTCTTCAGGAAATCAGATATGAATGCAGGAAGAGAGGAAACATCCCGTTCTTCCTCAGGGCCTTTGATAGACTTCCTATAATTTCTATACAAGGATGAAAGGTGCTTCCAATGAAATATTCTGGAAAAAAAAAGCAACACCAGGATTCTTCCTCTTCAGGAAATCCCTCCAAAATCCAATCTGTACCCTCATTTAGAGTGGCCCTACGGGGGCTTTGTTTGCTTTTATTTTAATACGAGGAATACATTTTCTGTGCGTTATCTGGTGAATCAGTTCTAATTCTGCTCACAGGGATTTAGCAGTAAATCCCAGGAACCTGCTGATAGCATACCAAAAAAAAAAAAAAAAAAAGAGATCTGCAGATAGTCCACAGCATTTGATTTTTGTTATAATTTGATGTCTGCTTTAAAATCCTTATCAGCCACTCCTACTTTTCCCCATTTACTCTCCAAGGTGAAATTCAACTTCATAATCACACTTAGACTCATTCCAACACAAATGTCTTATTCCAAGATGCCCAAGAGGAAAAAAAAAAACCCAAAACCACACTTAAACACCTACTGAATTTTGCTCTTGATCTTTAACTAAATGTTTTTTGCTGATGCCTCCTTCAAGAGCTGCTGTGGGTTTAGGCAGCGTATATAATTTTCAAGAAGGGAGAAAGAACAAAAGTATATTTGTTATCTATTCAA
Source organism: Penelope pileata (assembly GCA_013396635.1). Lineage (NCBI taxonomy): Eukaryota > Metazoa > Chordata > Aves > Galliformes > Cracidae > Penelope > Penelope pileata. Next base: position 91,143 of record WBMW01004022.1, read on the forward strand.
CAGAATCATGCTGCACGAACGAGTAAATGACGGAATAGATCAGTGTCTACCCATAAGGAAAGCCCCACCCATGTGTATGTATTTTAATATTGGCAATGCTCAGCCAGTGTGAAGAGCTGTATTGCTACATGGACATGACTGAGATTAGAAGCAGCAGCAACAAGAGCAGCTCCAGCTCTCGGGACATCCCTGCTCTGTCCCTCCTGCAGGGGTCTGTCAGCGGGAGCAGCAGCCAAGCGTCCCCTCCCAACAGCCACCAGCACCCAGCCCATGCGGGCACCTAGGGACAGCAATGTCTGCAGCCACCACCAACTACATCAGTACACAAAGCAGACACAAACTTTAGTTTCACTTGAAGGAGGCTCAGAGGTGCCAGTTACTACTAGGAGCTATGCACAGCGTGCTAGTGTCGCGGGAGGACGACGATGTTACAATCAATTTTCCATCTGTGATGCTGTTACTGCTCTGCGAGTGCGGAGGACAAAGCCACGTGTAGGATGGATTTGGCTCATTTTGGTACCAGCACAGAGCACTGCCGAGGCACTGCCAGGTCTGTGGCTGCCGCCCTGAGCTCCAGCAGCAGATGAGCAGGGTGAGCCGGGGAGCCCCGACAGGGGAGGAGCAGAGAGCAAGGGCTGGTGGGGAAGGGCAGGAGCACCGTGCACCCCCCTGACTGCACCAGCTCGGCGAGGAAGGGACAGCATGCCACTGCTCTACTGGATTTGAAAAGCAGATGCAAGAGCCATAAGCTCCTGGAATTAGACAAGGTCTGAGTCCCTCCTTTTGTCCCAGCGCAGGTTTCGGTGACGAACTCTCCTCCAGCGCTGGGCTGAGCCCATTCAGCAGCTCCGCAGCCACACGTGTGCACAGAGTGACAGCTCCCTGCTGCCTGCCCATCACCCCCAACACCGTGCACCGCGTGGCACCCACAGCCACGTCCCGCGGGGGCAGATGGACTCAGCAGCTTTTGCAGCTCCCCCTGGGGTCACAGGACGTGGGCTGAGACAGGCAGGCTTAGCTTTTTTTTAAGCAGAGGCTTAGCACCCAGAGGAAAGTACTCTTGCAGGATATCAGACTCTAGCTTAATCCCCATCTTGGCATCAAGGAGCATTATATCATACAGGGGCTGAGCGAGTATGATGTAATTTTCCATACCCATATTTTATCTTAACATCCTATTAAAATCCTGTCGTCCTCCAGCTTGCTCCTCCTGAGAGACCTCAGATCGTTAGTGCATCATGCTGGCTCGAGCCTGGATAAGGTTTTTATGACTTTTGTTTGCATTGATTAAGGACGAGAAAGGTCTTTGGAAGGATCGGAGGAAGAAAAGAGGGAGTATGAAGTGTCTAAGTACAAAAAAGGAAAAGTTTGTTCAGAAAACTTTCCTATAAAGGCTCATTTTTGTGCTTTATTTCTACGAATATATCTGCAAACACCATAACCCCAAAACTCCAAAGCTCTGCATTACCACAGGGGCTGGGGGCTGAATCCCCAGCTGGCTGCCACATCCCAGCAGGAACATCCCACGGCCACCTCAAAGCAGGGGACAGCAGGGCATCCTGCCCATGGGTCACCAAGCCCTGAAGACACAAGTGCCCCTGTGCTTTCCACAGCTGAGTTACCACTGGGAGGATTTTACAATAAGCAGACTGAAATGTCATTACAGCACGATACTGAATTGTACTCCACTACGACAGTGAAAGAAGCAGCAATAATTTCAAGCATTGTACATATATAATATATACACTCTTCTTTTTTTCCCAAAATCACTTACAAAAAAAATCTCTGGATCTGAGCATTTTATATAAGCTTCCAACTTATCAAATACATTTATATCCATTTTTCACCTCTCCTTGTGCTCTCCGTTCCCTAGCACCAATTCCCCAGTACTTTCGCCAGTCTCTTCCTTCCAAAAGCCCATCTCCAATCTGACAGTCTCTGGTGCTCAGAGGTGTTCAAACCATGTAGACACTTCTCCCAGGAAATCCAAACTACAATGGAAGAAGTAAAATCAGTGCTTCTGTCCAGTGAGACAATCTTCCTGCCTCAATACACCACTAGGTCAACAACAAAGTCCTTCAGAGCTTGCCTTCTCATCTAGGAAAGAAGACATCCCAGCCTTTACTATTAATAACTAATACAATATCTATTTAAGATCATCACGCTCTTTTCATCATGTGTTGATTTGTTCATCCTTGCACCACCCTCTGTGTCAGGCACGTTCCCACTGCCCATTGCTGTTCCTGTGCTAACACGACCCCGAGGAACAACGTGGCAGCTGTCAGAGCTGCTCTCCAACCTTCCCCTCCTTACTCATCTCCCGTCCCTGTATGTACATAAACAGGGAAAATGAAGTGGAAAATCTGAAACAAGAACAACGGCTCCGGTGGGTGTCAAGTGGATCCCAGCAGGCGGTAGGCAGGACTAGGATGAGGACAGATGGAAGACCCATCATTCCCATCACCAACTGCTGCTACCTATTTTTAGGGCTGTTTTGCAAGCTCCCATCTTTAACACTGCCATATTGGAGCTGAATATCTGTAACGTGCCGTGGTCATGCTTTTCAGAAAAAGCACCCAGGTTGCAGTCAGCACCAAACTAAATCAGCAAAGATCTTTTCGGTGGTTTCCTCAAATTCTCCACTCCGGAGCCACGTGGTTCTAAAGTCATCTTCCTAAAAAGATTTTAGCCCAAGTCTTGAGCCTTCAGATTTGCATGGTATGGTTAGAAAATGGGATCTGTAACAAATTTAAAGAGAAAAAGGAAGAAAAGATTCTTCTTCCTGAAATAAAACTCTCCCAGACAACAAGTGTTTTGATCTTACTCCTTCCCACAGAGGAAAGGATGCAAGAAGAGATGTCCTGCTGAAGGGACTCTCATCATAAAAAGCTGCAGGCAGCCAAATTTGAAGGGAAAGGAAAACAAGAAGTGTTTTTCTTCACCTGTGCTCACCCTGAGCCCATTGAAATAAACAACTGAGATCCCATCCAGACTACCAGGTCCTTTGTCCACGTTTTTGCAGTGGAACCAGAACATAAATAAATTAATAGGTTACTCAGTGACACGAGAGCGAGGTGTGTGACCTGACCCAAGGAGGAATCCGCAGGCTACACTTAGGGAAATCTGCTCCCAAGTCCATGGGCACAACATACCAGCATTCCTCCTGTGAAGCACAACACGTGGCCAAAAATAGCACTTAAGCAGTAACAGCCCGATCCTGCCTTTCTGTTGGCCCTTGCCTCGCAAAAACATTCGCAGTAGGACTTGTTCTGCCAGCCTATGCCGTTCTCACCGCAGGCTTGATTTGGCAAGCGTCCTCAATGGGCGAGGATTCCTCGTCACACCTCAGCTGCTCCACTATGGAGCCAAGGACTGTGCAGCACATCCATTCCACAGAGCTTGGACACCTCCCTCAAGGGCTGCTGGACAGCCATCAGACAGCTGAGAAAAAGTCAATTTAGACCTACTCAGATAGATTATATAGAAAATCCCGTACTTCACCCAACGATACCAAAATTTCACGCTGTATGGGAAAAGCTGACTTGCTGATGGGTTGTTTCCATTCTTGCAAAGCTTTTCACATGAGTTTAGATTGAATTTAAATCAAGGAATTACTGAGGACACATACAAAAAAAGGACCCTGAAATTAAAGTGTCTTTTCAATAATCAGATGTAATTAAAGAACCTTTCAAAGAGTCTAGAATGGATTTGATGACAGAAAGGGAATCTGGAGTGGGGAGGCTGATGACAGGCAGAGCAGTCCACAGAAAGTCACCATTTCCTTTCCTAAAATCCTTATTTTGGAGGCTGCTCAGAACTCTTGAAAGCTAAGTCTTCCTTTTCCCAAATGTGAGATACACAAGGTTGCAAGGGCACAGAAGAGAAGAGTGAAGGTAACAGCTTTTGCACGTGTCCTCTGGGTTACGCGTTGTTACCACGGAGTTCTGCAGCTCTGGGCAATTCTCCACTCAGACAAATCTCTGCACCCTCTGCCACACACAGCTTCAGGGCACGTAACCACACTGCGAAAGAATCCAGGCAGGTGAAAAACAAGGAGCCAGTGGTGACGGGCTCGGTCCTCCTAGCAAAGGACACAGCACCTCACGACGAAACGCGCGCAGTCACCGATCTCAGAGAGCAAGGAGTGCCACCTAGCCCACGTCTCGTCAGAAAGCATGGCTGTTCCTGGCACTGGGAAGGGAAAAGGGGAAACCCAATTTCACGAAAAAACGTCTTTGGAAGCTCTGCATCGACAGGTCACCTTCACATCCTGAAGCAGAAACGCTTGCAGCTCTCTTGGAAGCTTTGTGGGGTCTGGGGCTTACTCTGTAAATACCTTTCTGTAATTCTGAATACACTCATCAACGTACCAAACCTTCAGAGGAATCCTGCTGAGCTCCGCACGTTAATGACCTGTGGTGACAACGAGCCTCATAAGCTAATGGTGTCTGGCCTAAGTAGGTGCTTCCAGCAGTTCTGCATCTTTTCACTCTATTAAGTGCCCTTATACTTCAAGGCTGAGAACATTCATCCCATCTCCTGCACGCCGTTAATTACTTTGTCTCCTTCCTACTTTTCCCCCCCTATTATTTTCAGCCTGTGAAGCGTTCGTGGTTAGGAGCAACTATGATCCTTTGTGGTTTTTTCCGTATTACTTTTTTTATTATCTTAGATAATGTCATGTCACTTGGAAGCTTGGCCCTGGAACCCCATTCCTTCTCCCTTTATAATGGTCTGAAAAAGGCATCAGGCAGCACCACCGCTCTGCATGAGCTAATGAAACATCTCTCAGCTCTCTGCTGTGATGAAATACTTTTTTCCTCTCCTTACAGCCTCGCTATCTTGTGTCTCTGCCAATTAACTGTTACCTTGCTGAAAACAAAGCGTTCTCTCCAGGCTCAGCCCCAGGAACACAGCACAGCCTGAAATCAGCACTTGGGGTGTCCTGAGGGACTTGTACCCAACCAGCCAGGCTCAGCAGAGGGACACACCCCCCCGACACAGAGAGCACAGCTCCAGTGCTCAGCACCCTGCTTCTTCCTGTGCACAGCAGATTTTCTAGAGAGTATTTCTGCTGGCAAATCTGATCTGAAGCGATTTTTTTTTAAGTCATCATCAGCTAATTTCACACGGATCCACAGCTGCACGTATTTATGCAGAGTGAGAAGCATTCCCCAGCCTGATAACTGTGATTTGGGCACTCAGCATCCAGCACGGGATGGCTGCAGCGTGCTCCCGTAGCCAGGGCACTGTGGGCACGCGGGAGTCGCTGGCTGAAGGACAGGCACACGCTACTGAAGCAAAGACACAACAGCACGTTATACCCTATGGGAGCTTGGAAATGAAAACTCCAAAATAAGCCCTTGTTACAGAGTTTAGCAGAACTGGGGACACCCTTGGCCATGCAGAGGGACTAAAAAAAAAAAATGCTTGCATCCCTGGTCTTGCTACCAACATATGAAGCGCAAAGAGAGAGGAGAGAGGACACAGCACGCCCTTCTGCTGTGCCTGCTGGCCCTGCCTGCAGGGCACCCAGCACACACTGCTCAGTGCCCTGCAGCTCCCCAGCTTCTCAGACAGCCACTCTCCACCCCAAACACATCCACTTCACCACAGCACATTCACGGTGCCACTCCTCCAACACGCAGCTCCCGAGAGCTTCCCAGACTGGAAGGAACCACACAACCCGCTGCCCAAGAAGTTCTCTCCCATCTTGTGTTTCCCCCTCTTGGCTGTCCCCACATCAGACTTCTTCAGGAAGTGTGAATTCATTCATTATCTTGCCCTGAGGGATAAAACCTCCTGGTCTCAAATAGCTGAAAATTACAGAGGTCTGTGAAAACAAATCCTTTTGCAAAGTCATCGGCTTAAGGAACGCCAACAGAACTAAATGGACTGAAAGCATCATGGAAAAAACCTGTTTTCTGTAAGGATGTAAAAGCGGATTTGCTAACAGATGTATTTACTCGGATAATGAGTTTCTTTCCTCATCTGATGAGGAACATTGGAAAAACACAGAGGCTCTGGTGTAAGGCAGAGCAGGTGACAGACACCAGCACGATAAGCAGCGCAAGCAGGATGGGAACCAGCAGGGACAGCGATGGCCCAACACAGGGCCAGCTCTGGGGCCACGCACGGGGACGAGCTGAGGAGTGCAAGGGTCAGAGCGAGAAACCCCGCCGAGATGGATTTCAGAGAGGCATGTGGCTATCTCAGGGCATAAAACAACGAGCTGGGAGCCCTGCAGTAAGCTGCAACGGAAAAAAAACGAATTCTTTGTATTATTTAAGCAGCAGCAGGAAGACAGATGTGGCCCAGAAGGGCAGCTCCCTGCACAGATTAAGCTTAAGATGATGCTCAGATTACACATATAACGAAGAGGAAGATTTTTTTGTGTGTTAACAACCTCCAGGTTCTCCACAAAGCTTTGATTAACGTGCTCTGCTCCAGGCCTGCCACGTGTCTCCTAGCAGGCATCAGGCAGGCCGCTCAGCATCCAGCACATCTGCTGGATGGGGTTTTTGGATACCTGAAACGTGGCCTACGAACCTTTTAGACCTCTCAGGGAAGGCTGCAAAAATGCACGTAATAATATATGGGGGAAAAGGGAAAAGGATGGAGTCGAGGGCACAGCTACTCTCAGAAGATGCGATTCTGCTACCACTGAAATCCCATTTTCCTCCATCGCATTCACGTGCCTGGTCACCTTGCTAGGGAGGAGAATGGAGGGCAGACCGACAGACCTGAAGCCAAACCCGAGCAGCCCTGCCTGCTCTCCTGCTCTCCTCCTCTTCCCAAAGCATCCTCCCTTGCTGCTGCATTCTGCTTGCCAACGAGGCGCTGCTGGCCAGCTCACATCCACCACAGAGCGTGCTCCCCGCACACACACCGCCATTCCTCTGGAAACCCATTAACTGCTGCTGCCTGCCTTAATACACCGCTGGCTCCTGATAAGGATGTTCCCGTCTGTTCTGGGCACCGCTCCCAGCCCTCTGGACAGAACTGCAGCCTCTCACATCTGTGCAGCCTTTTGTGCGTTCACCTGCGGCACAAAGCTCGGAGCCTTCGCGCGAGGCCCAATTACGCAGTCATTGCAAACACTGCATTAAAATGCCATCCAGCTGCTATGAAAGGACAAACGAGCGGTTCCAGGAGGCAGCTCCATGGCAGACAACCCAGCGCAGGTCTGAAGATAAGAGGCAGCTGCCAGAGGTAAATGTAAGCATTATTTATGGCTGCGGTGTCCTAGCTCATTTGAATTTCGACGGCTGCTCAAGATGCAGACGGGTGCATGCAGGCAGCTCTCCCCACAGGGCTCAGCAACATGGGGTGTGCAATGGAGCCCACAGGTGCCATCCAAAAAGAGACATTGCAACTACAAAGCAGTGTTGATTTTCAGCTTGTAATACCCTGAGGACACGCACTGACTGCAAGTGAAGCAACAACAAGTAGCACTGAGAGCTGGGAACTCCTTCCAAGCCTGCTCCTGGCTGCAGCCCGGCTGCTATCCACCTGCGTGAAGTGAGTAAAATGTAAAATGAAATTGAGGTGTGTTGGAACAGGCTGCCCAGAGAGCTGGGGGTGCCCAAGGCATAGAAGGCCATGAGCTGCTGGGGGGCACCCAGCCCACGGCAGGCGTGTGGCTGGAAGATCTTTAAGGTTCCTTCCAACCCAACCATTCTACGATTCCGTGTGTTGGGAAGAACTTGATCAGCCAAAGATGACAGCACCAGCAGCTGCTGGGACATAGGAGGTGATGCTTTTGCTTTTTGGTGGTCTCACCTTCTTGTTGGAGTTTAATAGCTACACATTAAGCTGACTGAGATCCTTCAAGGACCATCTTTACCAAAAGAAGCACAGAGCTGACAAAGCCAGCATTGCTGCCTGGCTTAAAAACAGCACCCAACTCAGAAGGATGAAGCCAACAAGAACGCTGCAATACAGAAGGACAATGTGAATAAACACAAACAGCTGCAGCTGTTATCTTAACACCACGAGCTTCAGGCCGCTGGGGTCTGCAGATCGAAGCTGTCATCACAAACACTGCTCAAGGACGTTGTTGCAATACCTTTTAGCCAAGCACCAAGAGATGCCAGAATAAAGCACGTACTTTTACTTCAACTGCTGCACAGATGAACAGATCTATGAGAAGAGTCCGATACAAATTTAGAACTATTATGAAGGAGAATGTTTCAAACAAGGGGCAGCCAAGTGCTCAGACCACAGTTTCCAAAAAAGCCCCAGACCACACGACAGTGTTTCTCATCAGCGTGCAATCACAGCACAGCGAGCAAGCACGCGGGCAGAGAGGAATGCGGCATCGCTGCAAGCCCAACAAAGGCATCCATCCTCCTCTTTGTGTGCTCGTGGGGCTGCAGCTCAGGAAAGCTGAAAAGACTTCACTTGGTGCAGTGAAGTCCAATCTCCAATGCTCCCAAACCTCTAAAGAAAGGATTACAGCCATCTCCTCTGCCCACTGAAGGCTACTGAGGAGGGGCAGAGGTTGTCACGGCAGGGCCCTGAGGCTGTGGACCTTGCAGCAGCTGGGCTGTGATCACACAGAGCATTTGCCATTTCATCAGAGCTGTTCTGAGCTATTTCCCATGCCAAGTCGTCATCCACAGAGCTCAAAGTGAAGCAATTCCTGCACCCGAAGTGGAGGCACTTCAGAACCTCGTCAAAGCTCAGGGACCCATTCACAACTTATGATCTGCAATGTCTGTTTTTACATCTGAAAAGTGCTTATTTCAGGGTACAGCTCCTACTGGTAACTGCTCTCCAATAACCAACAGCCCATCAGGAAGCAGAAGACAACCAGGAACACGAGGTCTCTCAGGTGCCCTGTCTGCAGTTCCTCGCTCTGCTAAGGCATCTCACCACTGAGGTAGATGCCCAGTGCTACCCAAACATTTACTACTCCTGCTCACAGTTCAGCCAATGGGTTTAAGAGCTGAGTTGTACGGCCCTGAGAGTCCCTTCTTCCAGCCTAACTTTTGCTGAGCTTTTGCACTTTGAGTAACTGCTGCTCTGTCCAGACATTTGGGTGCAGGTGTGTGTATGAAATTGTTCACAGTCTTGCAAGGCACTTGGTAAATCCAAGCTGCTCTTCTGGATGGTGTAAAACAGAAAGCTGATGCCAAACTAACATTTTTTTATAGTTGTTTTTAGAGAGCCACTGCAGCTCTGCCTTTTCCAGACAGATTCCACTGAAGCTTTCAGTCTATCAACAGTCTGTGAGAGAAGCATCAAGCATTTCAGCATCTGGAAAATCAAGCAGCTGCTACACACATCACACTTTATCAGGAAAGGCAGCTAGGAGCTGCGGCGGGGCAGCTGCGTCTGCAAATCCCCCAAACCTCACTCCATCCTCTGGAGCCAACTGCAGTGCTCTTCTGCAGAACACCCCGAATGGCCATCTCATTGGTTCCCACTAAGGGAACTCTCCAAGACAACCTGGCAGCCAGGGGGCTCATGCTGGAAGGGCAGTGGACAGAAAATGCATGCTTCTCTTGACTCAGCTCACAGCTTCTCACTGAATGATTGGGTCATGGGGATCACATCAGAGTGCAACCACCACGTAGCAAGCCGCTTGAGTCTGATGCCTCCCCCTCACCACACCCCGATTTTTCATTTCTTTTGCCAGATATTGGTGACAAACCTTTACCAGTGAATACACGTAAGATCCATGAACAGAGACATCACCAAGGGCATTTTGGAAAGCACTTCAGAAACTCACACTCAGCCATCTTTGGTAGCATTGGAGCATCTAGATAAGACTGTTCAGATAGCTTAAAATATTGGGAGGAACAGTTCCATCCGAACTCCAAGCTCTGCAGAGACGCAGCTGAAGGAGCAGCGGCCCATTTTGTTCCACCAGCACTGCTGGTGGCAAGAAAGCTCCAACAAAAGGGTGGTAACAAAAATGTTTAAAACTATTCTAGCAATTTCCTAAGTCTGTGCACAAAGCACAGGAAAAAAGTACAAACATCACACCCACTGCACACCCACCACAAGGCTGCAATAGAAGCGTGTGTGCCCTGTGTTGGGAGGGATTTGAGCCTTGCACAAAGGGAACTATTCTGAAGATGGATGTTCAGTTTCAGTTATCGAACTTGAGCACACAATCTCAAAAATGGAAAAAACATCAAAATAGCTACAGCCAACCCTAATGACACATTGCCACCTATTTGCAACACTACAGACTGCTCTGAGGGACACTGCTCAGGATGTTGCACATTCTAATAGAAGCACACTCCACACTTTTAAATGGAGGAACACGACAAGAGAATGCAGAAACAACCAAAACACATTCTGCAGCAGAACAGAGCTCATATACTTGGAAAAATATGGGAAGAAAACAGAGGTATTTCTGTTTAACAACCGCAGAATGCAATTCAGAATTTCTGGAAACCACACATTTAGGGAAAACACATGTTTGCTGACACTGTGACCTCAGGCAGACCATAACAAAGAAGCTGCACATCCACGCAGTGCCATCCCCAAGGCCAGCAGCACACAGAAGGCACTCCGGACAAGCTAAGGGAGGCTGACCGAGCCGTGCAGCCTCCAGAGCATCCTGCAGGGGCCCAGGATGCGAGAGGTCTGCGGAAACCACAACAGGAATTTTCTGCAGAGGATCTCAGCTCCTCCCATACAGGAACCATGACTAACGCAGGCACTTCAGAACCATGCCAAAAATTTCCTGGAGGTCTTAGATCACCGCTCTGTTGTGGGATGAATCAGCGCTGCAATGCAGCGACGTATGGAGACTGCTTCTTAACTTGCATCACGTGCGTTCAGTGATGCACAGCTCTGCTCTGAGAACATTTACACAACTGTAAGCCATTAAAACAGCCAAACACTACCACAGAATAACGTGCAAATCTGCTTTCCAAGAACAGCACAGAAGGCAAAGCCAACTGTTTTGTGACTTCTCACACACCAGCTTCTCCTACATTTACTTATTTTTAAGTAAATAAATAAGAACTCAAACTCTACCGGAGTTGAGTGTACATTTCAAACAGCTGAAAACCATTTCGAGAGTTTCTCTTTTAAGATTAATTTAAGATTAAACATTCTGTACAGACCTCTGCCAGTTTGTAGGGTAAGATGAGCTTCTCTCCTACTGTCACAGTCTTCCTGGTAACCAGGGCCTCAAACAGCATCTCTTCTTTCACCTAAAACAAAAAACCACGATGTTAACAATTGTTCTAGAGATAAATTAAAAAAAAAAATCCACTCCATTTTGCCAGCAAGGTGCAATGCATAAGAATGAGTTAGATATTGGGAGAAGACAACTAAGCCCTAAAACCAGCATCAGAACACAACAGAGTATTGAAGGGAACCTGATTTTCTGCATTCAGCCCTCTCAGTTCCAGCAAGTTCCCACTGCTCTCCTTTGTTCCTGCTGGAGCTCCTCCCTCCTGCTCTTTTTTCCCCTTTGTTGGCTAAACCCCTTAACTTTCTGGTGTTACCAAGATGACATCAGACAAACTACAAACAAGCAAAACAGTGTCACTGGTTTAAGAGATACATTCAGGGTGGGGAGGAGGGGAGGACTTGGAAGGAGAAAGAAACCTTCTGGAAAGAAAAGCACTTGCTATTTGCTCTGATATTCACACCTGATAGTGACCTCCCCAAAGAAACCAGCCCCAGCCAGGTGACAACCATTTGCTGATCAGCCCTTTGTGGAGACCAGCTGTTGTACCAACACAGACACAAGAAGGGCAAATAGGAAAACGGTGCCTGCCATCAACCCCCAGGAGAAAGCCTCCTGTCCTGAAGTTGCTGTTATTTTCATCCTCTCTGGAGAAATCCCAAAGCGTGCCCTCTCTACCAGAATAGAGGATGCTATGCCAGTACATGATTTAGACCTAAATACTTGGACTCGCTTACTCTCTTTGCTAAATCTCAATGTCAGAAGAGGAGTCCTTTGCCGTGGTGAACACCCCTGAGGCAGTCAGTGGCTGTGGCTTGGCCTGGAGGCGCAGCACAGGCTGCAAGAGCTGCGTGCTGCAACCCAGCAGCTCCGTGCTGACCCCACACCTGCTCACAGCATCTCTGCTGAAGGTCAGGAGCACCAAATCCGTGTTTCTGAAACCACCCTGGGCCATATATATATTTTTAATCACGAATACATCAATTTCTGATTTGACATACAGGATAGAAAACTCAGCAGTTTATGCACTTGGGCGTATTTGTTTAACCCAACAATTATTGTTGAGAGCAATGCAAATAAACCAACTGAATAAACTAATCTCAAAAAATATTGCAATAATGATGCAACTCTGGCCAAAATTTTTCATTTCCTTTTATCAGAAGCCCTGCCACAGGAGTTCCCCTGGTACACTCCAGCACGTGTCCACACAACAGACTCTTCCTGCAGCCCCCAACAACAGGAGCTTTTTGCCCTGGTGTGAGTGCAGGAAACTCCATCTCACCTGTGTGCATCTCACCTGTGTGCAGCCCTCATCTACCTGTAAGTCTCATCTCGTGAGAAATCAAACCTCAGCACCTCGAGTTTAACCTCACTGGTCCTCAGCAACGCCCCAGAGCTTCCAGTTGTTACGATATTATTTTGTCTTTCATAATAGAGTGTGGAAAAAAAAATTTCCTTTTCAGGTCCCCATCTCAGCAAACGCAGCACGGCCATTTGCTGACCCAGGCACGCAGCCAAAGCCAAGCGTGGACAGAGCTTCAGCAGCTCGCAACTGCAGGACATCAGCTGACATCCCCCAACTGCAAAGCCTGCAACAAAAGTGAGTTTTACCCTGTCCAAATGGCTGCTCATCAGAACAGGCCAGTGCAGTATTCTTGGTGCCCAGACTGCACAGCCTGAATGCTTCCAAGTCCCAGATTTGTCAGCAAACACAGCAATGTTTGCACAGCGACCCGCACCCTTCGCCCTGCCCACCTGGCTGCTGCTCTCCAGAGCCTCCTCCTCCCCTTCCCTCCTGCTGGAGAGACCTGCAGATGTGCTGCCTCCAGCCCAGGGCTGGGTGTGCTTGCTGCTCCGCTGCTGAGAGGCAGCACCTGACCAGGAGCACAGCTCAGCTGTCCAAATTTCAGCTGAAGGTCACAGCTGGAGGGTGTTTGACTCCTGCTGGCCACAGGAGACCAGTTGCTTCCCTATTTGAGAATGGGATTGTGACATTTAGCGCTCATTCAAAAGCTGCCTGGTATGGAGTAGCAGAAATCAAACTCAGGCACTGCTAAGACGGACTACATTAGAATCATTGAATCATTAAAGTTGGAAATGACCTCTGGGATCACCCAGCCCAACCGCCCACCTCCCACCAGCACTGCCCACTGAGCCATGTCCCTCAGTGCCACATCTCCACGGCTCTTGAGCACCTCCAGGGACGGTGACTCCCCCACTCCCTGGGCAGCTGTGCCAATGCCTGACCATCATTTTTTCCTGAAAAAGAGCTGAACTTTTATTCTTTGTTTTAGCAAACTGAAATACCTGACTGGAGACCTGGCTCAGAGCTGCACACCCCAAACTCCAACCTGGGAGCAGATGCAGAAGGGAGGGCTGGACCTTTTTTCTCCCCACCTATGACTTTCTGAGATGCACATCACACAAGGAGCACGCTGTCCATGGTATTCCTTTGGGTGCACAAAGATAAGTTTTCAGTAGAAAATAAGCTTCAGCACAGCTTCCTGCAGACGCTGGCTGCAAAAGCCAACATGGTCAATGCAAAGCTTATTCTGGTCAGATCACAACTCACGTTTATCATTATTTCATGGAGGCTGGTTACCTCAGCCTACCAAATGAACACACCACTGCAGAGACAGAACTTGTCTTGCCTACTCACTGCTTCCATGGAAATGATTTCCACTATCAGTAAATGCACAAACAAATATTCTTGCACTTCTAATAGAAAAAATAACCTCCTTTACACTAGACAGTTAATCATTTCCAACAGATTACTTCTGATAATTATGCTTTTAAACAACAGTTTAATAAAAACATGGATCCTCGTTGACCTGCACCTGAAGGCCCAGCTCAGCGAGGAGTTCTGAACACAGAGCTCCTCGGCCTGGAGTTAGGGCTGGGGGAGCTCCACGTCCAAACCCAGCGCCCTGCTGCTCCGCATCCACGGAGAGAGCCTGGATCTTCCAGGTTGGACTGATGGAAAGACATGGACAGCAATAAGCCCTTCAACGGAGCACTTCCAGGTTTTTCCCCAAAAAGCCTTTACCTAATCCCTGCTTTCTGAGGAGGATCTCTCCCTCTGCCTGCAGAGCCTTCCAGCTCTGCTCCATCCATCAGGCAGCACTGACGTCGCGCTGCAGCGCCGTATTTCTGCAAAGTTTAAACAAAGGCCGAGAAAAACCTGCCAAAAGCCTCACATAATCCACATGCTATGTCTATTCCTGAGAAAAGGAATCGAGGTCTTACTGTAAATGAAACAATGATCCACAGAGTCTGGCCAAAATCCTACCCTGCAGTTTGCCTTTTCAACAAACGCTGCTCTGGATGTTTTAATAAACTAAAAACATATTGGAAGGGGTTGTCAGTACCTAGGAAAAACAAAACCCATCTCAGGTCATCATCTCCTCCCAGATTCCTTCAAAAATCTGTATATCAGCTCCATTTCACGGGGACAGAAATCTCTCCCTACAAAGGAGGGGTCAGCATCACAGTTTAAAACAAACAAACAAACAAACAAACAGTTACTCAGGGCTGTTGTATTAACTACTGAAATTCCCCCAGTCTGCTCAAGGACTCCACCCTTTGCAAAGTAAAACAGAAAGCTCATGATACTTTGGGCCAGACTTCCCCTTTGGAGGGGGAAAACAAGCCTCATTTTGCATAACAGTTTCACTTCAGCCAGGCTGGCTGTTCCCCTCCCCAGGAGGGCAACCACCCCCCTGGATTCTTGCATCTGGGTCTCTGATCCTTTCCTGGCAGCGCTCGGATGCAGCCAGCTCAGATGCCCTTCTTCCAAACCCAACTGGATTGTTTTCTTCTCTTTTCCTAGTCAAAGCCTCAAATTGAACAAATCTAAGGCAAAAAAAAAGCCAACCAAAACACCCCCAGATTTTCTGCCTGTAAGTATCAGATCACAGGAGGGATGGTTGCATCACTTTTCTGCGCTCCGTGCTGCCCTGCCAGGCACCCGGTGGCTGCATGAAAGAAAGTGAAGCATCTGTCAACTGGTTCTAGTTTCATTCTGAGATGATTTTTCAGTCTCGTTAAGCAATGCCAAGATCTAGAGAAGGAATTAACAGCTTTTTAAAGCCAATTCATCCTTTCAGTAACAAGGGCATGAAAAGAATTGTATACTTTTCAGTGTCCAAAAGAGTCATAAAAATAATTACCCAAATGAGACAAAAGACAAAGCGTCAAATTGCTTCATCCAATATTTTTGGTCTGTGGCTAAAAAGACGGCACTAAATTTGGAGAGCCTGAAGTAGCTAAGTGCAGTGGATGCTCTGTAATGACGATCTGTCTGTCTGAACCCTTTCGTTCTTTTGGTCAGCACTGAACAAACATTGCAAAAGATCTGTTCCAGTCTGCAAAGGGCGAGCAGCTCAAAACAGCAACCAAGCCGCCTCTGAGAACTTACTGGCTCTATTTCAGCTGCCTGGGAGCGGGTCTGTCAGAAAGCTTGCACTTGTAAGCAATGTCTGCACTTCCATAGAGAAATAAGCAGAGAAATGCAACTTTAGGAACACGCAAACAGGGCAGCGCCTTCCACAAGTCGTGCCTGCCACCTGCACACCCCTACTGATGAACGCTTGTCGTGCTGCATGCCATCAGCCAGCTGGCAAGAGCCTCACCAAGAGCAGCAGGAATAGATTGTTTTGCTCAGCTACACTAGGTTCTACTGATTTTTAAAAAGTTAAAGTATTCATTTATTTTGTTTCCCTCTACGTATTGTTGATACTACCTGTAAATGAGCATGGTGCCTGTGCCTGTGCTGTCCCCGAGCATGGCACAAAGCCACCACTGGGTCTGCCTGGCTCAAGTGATGCATAATTTCACATGCACACGTGCAAAAAATATCCTGATACCTTACAGCATACAGATGTTGCAGAAGAATTTGTTTGGAGAAGAAAGTCAGGGCAAAAACCCAAAGCCTGGAACTTTTTCAGATCTCTAAGTCACCCTCTTATTCAAAGCTTTTTTAAAAAGTGACGACTTCTCAAACGTCTTGGCATCCCCACTACGACTCAGCATGGCCATGTTTAACAGGGTCAGATCAACAACATTCCCGTCCAAACTCATATTTTCCTTCTGTTTATTTCTGCAGCCTGCAAGTCCAAGACACAAAGAGCATCCAGCTGCTTATCCATATTTTACAGAAGCTTTCCCCTCCCTAAATTCAGAGCATTAATGAAGTGCTATGAAAATCTGTGCGAGCCAACTCCTGAGTTCGAGGAGTAAGAGCCCAACAGCTGCTCAAGGGAGGAACGAGGGAGCACCACGTGTACACAAAAGGACATCAAGTTATCTTCGGGCACTACAGAAAATCAGAAGTCCAGCGACTCTCCAGAGGGACTGAGGAAACACAGGGCAGCTGCGCTCAGCAGCGTGTTCCTGTGCCTCAGCAGGGCTGGGTAGGATGGGAACGGGCCAGGCGAGGGTCACCAGTCACTGAAACCTGTCCCAAATGGCACAGCGGCCATCTGCAGAGGACAGAGTGCTATCTGTAGAGGCTCTTACACAGCAGAGAGCATCGACTGAGTCAAACCAGAAGGAGAGAAACTCAGGGTAATAAGTCCACAAATGAGAACAAAAGGGGGCACTGAGATGCACCCTGCCGCAAACCCACCCCAACCCACGTGGGTGTTGGCAGAGTGACAGCAGACAGCAAAACACAGTGAGTCCACCCAGCACCTCCTGCTGCCACTACCTGAAACAGAACAGCGGGCTGATGGGCTCACAATTCAGGAGAAGGTTTTTCTGCAAATATTGGAACAGATTTCAGGAGCATTGGGGAATTCTGGGGAGGGAGCTGATAGCTGGCAATTCGAGAAAATACCATGATGAATGATACCAGGATGCCTGCACATCTTTCAAGATTTAATCACAGAAACATTATTTTCAGTCAATTAAACAAGTACACTGAAGCTGGCGATCAGGGAGAAGAAAACTTTACATTAAAAGCCTCAAAGGAAACTTTATAACTTCTTCCTGGCAAACATGAACAGGCCGTATTAACACAAGATAACTTACCCTTCACCAAAACTGGAAATAAATTCCATTGCAAAATACAGGTAGCTCATCAGGTTGCTGGACTCCCAGGATGTAAAGCAAAGGCTTACCTCCAGCAGGTCCGACACAACAGGCAGTATCTCAGGGTTACAAATGTCGATGGAATCGTCCCGATAGGTTTTCTTTTTGTAACGGATGTTACCCAGGTGTAGTATCGCAGACAGGAGAGAGAAAATCCTAAAGGAAATAGAGAGATCTCATTTTCGTCTTGTCAGTTTTTTCTTAAACCTAGTGAAAAATCACACAACACGTTCAGTGCCAAAGCTGGCCGCAAACCCTTCTCAGGTATCTATCAGGATCCCATCACCATGAACAGGGAAAAGTGATAACAACACTTCCAAACACTGTTTAAAAGAATGCAGTGCTTCTCACTACGTCTTGTACTACTTAATGTCCTGCCCTTCCTACAGCCCCCCCAATCTCCAGACACCCAAGTGCCATCTTCATATTTGACTCACTCCTCTAATGAAGCAGTTCATGTCCCAAACCTTCAAGTGTTTCTCAAAAATGATGCTTAAAACAAGCATCCACCTTGTTGGGTTTTTTTGTTTGTTTGTTTGTCTTTTCCCCCTTAGTCATCTGCCAAGCTTGCACTGGAGCAGCCTTCTTGAAAAGAATTCTACAGTGATTTTCTTGAACCTGAGAAAATAATTTAGGTTATCTGATTCTCAGCCTGAAGTTCAACGTAATGAAGCTCATGGTTACAAAATGGAACCCCATATAATGAGGAAAAAAAAAAAAGAAATCAAGGATACATCCTAGCTGACTTCAGCTATATGCCCCATGTGTCCCCCTGGGAGCTATAAATCATTACAATTGAATTTGATTCAATTGCCTGTCAGGACAACACAGCATCACCCCTCCAAGCCTGTCCTTCATTACCTCCAAAAGGGGATACAATTCCTTATCATGCATTGCTTGACTGAGTTTATGAACATCTCTCTTCTGTAACTGTTTCCACAAAGGTGAAAGCCCATGCTCTGCTACAAACAATCACTTCAGCAAGTATAACAACACTTAAAATGCCCTTTTTTCCTGCTCAGCTGGAGGTGGTTATTTTTTCTTGCTGAAGTTGCACAATGCCAAACAGAACAGCTTTGCTCACAGTGTGAAGAACTGCTGCCTTTTCCTAAGAGAGGCAAACATGTTTCTGACAAGGTGCATGAGGAGAACTCATCCACCAAGAGAAGTTACCGTACAGTACATCAAAACCTTGAATTTACACATATCCTGCTCCGCTCAGCCCAGACACGACTGCTTTCCTCTGCCAATTAAACCACCTTACTGGAAGCAACCCTGGGTGCAGACAGGCTTCAGGCACCCTGCAACCTGCTCCCTGCTGCGTCAGGAGTCGCCTGGGGCAGAACACAGGAAGCAATGCAGCTGTGTGCTGCTCGCCCCGTGTTGCTGCAGTGTGTCCAAGCCTCGAGTGGCACGCGCTGGCATTAGCTCATGGAGCAAAGATGCACAATGGCTGCAGAAGACTGTGAACGTGTGCTTGATGCAAAGCAGACAGACATGAAAAATAAGGGCCTACACTGATGTACGCATCATATTCACAGTACAAGTGTGTATACTTGGGTTTATCCATGTCTCTGGGAAGTATGGAGAAAAATGGTTTCATAATTTGTTATGCTTGGGATAAAGCTGAGCTTATGAAGAAGATTCTCAGGTAGGTGAAACAAGTTCTTACTGGACCAGAGAGCAGGATGATGTCTCACAGTTAAGGGCTTCTAACTGCTGGCTCAGAAACTTGTTAAAAAGAAATGAAAACCGTGCTTAAAAGAGCAGGAGGTAATCCACCCCCCACTGCAAAAAACGGTGGATGGCAGCTTCTTAAATGTCATCTACTCTAGGTGATGAATAGGGTTTCAAGTGCCACTAGCACAAAGCAATAATTACCTGTTCTTACAGAAACCTCCAGGATTTCACATAAAGGAACCAGGTTCATTAAATTACTGCTTGAACATTTTCACTCAAAAAAGTGCCAACTTTCTCACTGTGTTCCAGCCGCTGATTTGCCTTTCCTCGGTACTTATGATGTCAAAAACAATACTTGCTTTAAGATCATTTTTCAATATACATTTCTCCAAGCCTGTTTCTAACCTTAGTAGCATACTTGTCAAGTTCATCCAAACCTACTCAAGACTTTGGAACAACGAAGCCAGTCAACGATTAACGCTGCAGGAATTACTTGGTGGTTTCAGTCCAGGACAATCCCCGTGTAACACATGTAATTCCCTGCCATCAGCAGAAGACAGCACTGAGATCCAACTAGCAGGCCCAGGTTTTCAGCCAGCACTGAGCTGGTCAGTGAAGGGCAGTTGGAAGACAGTCTACACAACTGGCAATGGCATGAAGAAGAAATAGGGCAACCAGCAATCTGAGTTTCTGATAAACTGGGATCTGGATTCATGAATAGCTCAAAAATTGACATCCAGATGCCACCTTCCTGCCAACACTCAATATGCACGAAGAGAGTCTTTAATTACATTAACGAAGGGTGTATTTTGCTAATATCTTGCCATTTTGAGTGATCCTTTATTGTACAAATGGTCAAAAGTCATTAATCCTTCTCAACAGCCTGTAAGTTATGCAGAGGAGAACAGTTATGGTAGCACAAACCATGAGGGTTATCTCAATGATTATGGGCATTGTTTTTATGTTAATTAATATTATATAAACACATAACTTACATGATGTTAATACAATTCATTAATGTAATCTCCAAACTGTTAACATGGAATAGAAACTCACTGTCTGCGAGTCTTGGGAAGAAACCCCACCATCTCCATGGCGAGCTGCAGGCGCTCAAAGTCGTGCTTCAAGTCCTCTCCTTCAACGGAAAAGCAATCCTGCTGGGTTCAAAGGGAAAGAATGAGCCCTGAATCCGAGGTCAGAACAGGTCCAGATGGCCAACTCAGCACCTCATAAATATCATCCCGGGATTTCCATGCTTTTATCGGCAACTAGAACACTTCCAACCTGGCCCTGGGAAACAAGACACGCAGGAGGCCCCGCTCATGTGGATGGAGAATAACGGTGGCTAACGGAGAATAATGGTACCCTAATGGACCCCAACACACAGCCCCCTGGACACCGCTCTGAATCCTGTTCCAGAGCAGGAGGGAATTCACAGCACCACAGCAGACAGGGCAAGGAGCACATACATGAGGCAGTGAAAATCCGGGATTAGCTCCAGCGGAAAGGCAGAATTTTTCTACTTAAGTATTGGAAGGAGTGCACAAAATCAAGCTATCTAGGAAAATCAGCTTTTCGACAGTCTGCCTATAGGCAAATCCAAGTGCAAATTTAAATACGATAACTGTTTGGCAAGGAGTTTGGACAAGCATACAGAAAGGCCGTGAATTAACAGCGGTGTGTAGCAGGTTACACACGTACAGGCAGCTTGTTCCACATTAAGTCCTGGTCCATTGGGGGGTCCTATAAGTAAATAGGAAGAATTCTGCTTTAAAATGCTCCAAAACAAAATGTAATTCTATGTAAACTAATCAGTGAATGAAATGCTGCATAAGGAAGGGAAATTTTCACACATAATTCAATAACTCTATTCAAAGTATCAACGTTTTATTAGGGAATTTGAAATCCACTCCTTTTTCCACCTCCCAGAGGCCAACATGCCGTGGCTGACTGCTGGGGTGAGGCAGACTGTCCCCAGACTGACAGCAGTCACTGATGCTTTTGGAGACATCAGACACTTTCGGGATCCAACTAATACTGTCTTGCACCAATATTTAGGGAATGTGACCAAACTAATCCTCCCTAACTGAGTAAATAAACTACAAATGCCAAGGACCTTGTGCATCCTTTGACTCAGCCTCAGGTCCCCTACAAATTATTTATTATTCTCTCTCTCCATAGCTCAGATTTTATACTTTTTCCCTACAAAAATCCAGTTTCCAGTTTCCAATTCAAAATTAGGTTACTGCGTATCACAAAATACACAGGTTGTCTTTAACCTCAAAATATTTACTAACACTTAAATAAAGACTTTCTACAAGTTAATCCAGGCGTATAATTCAAAAATTACAGCTGTTGCTGCAGTGACACTGAATTGAAGTGGCTGCATCCACAATTTCTTTTGGTTATTTGCCTGTGAATCAGCTTTACAGCACAGGCAAGTGTGCACAGACAGACCTGAAAATCTGCACTGGACAGAGCTACACGAATACAACAGGGAGTGTCACTGAACAGATACCAAGTAGTCTTAAAATATATAACATTAATCAAATATGGAATAAATAAATATAGCATATAGAAAGCTAAAGGATCAGCTTTGTGTCTCACAGCACCTCGATGCATTTCAAGCCTCACCATGGTACTGGTGGCATGTTCCTCGTGTCACTAGGTGGTATGGCTGGCAGGGAGAAATTCTTATTTCAGAGGAGGGCTGACTGGCATCCCCGGCCACTACAAATATGCTGGAGAAGTTTTCACATCCACTAAGGCAGGACCCAGAGTCTGCAGAACAAAAAACGTGCCCGCAAATTCTGCAAACAAGCTTTATTAAAAACTTGTTGAAGGGATGATAAGTGCCACTTTTACTGGCCATCCACATTCCCACGAGGAATTTCATTTTGCGGCATCGTTCCCCCAAAATTAAGTCACAAGGCACCAGTGAAATACCACAGCTGACTCACAACTAGTACAGTCCATGCCAAAGGCATTTAATGAACAATTTACATAACACTTGCCAAACTCATTAATCCGCATGGAAAGGCTCTCTGCAAATTATCTACTTAAAAGCAGATGCACTCCATAGCATTTCAGCTCTGTGCTAGGTGGTGTTTCCTAATGGATTTTAAACATGTATATATATTTTGAAGCATTTATATATAAAGAATATGTATTTTAAAGAGTGTATATATATTTTAAATTGTTTCATTGATACAAGGGCAGACAAGCGTTTCAAAATCCATTCCCACATATCAAATCAGTCATTAATATTCTGCTGGGGCAATTAGTTTCCCAGCTTGTTCAACAAGCAACAACGAGTCCCCAGCCTGCTATCAGCCAACAGAAGCAATCCATGGATTTCCAGGAAAAGCTTAAGGAAGATGTAAAGGAGTTTCTTCATAAGCTGGAAGCACGCAGCAGGTAGAGCCCATTGCTTTTGCTGTTATCTCGTGGAGGAAAATGGCCAGAGGATGTTTAAGAACAAATCGTCCCTGAAGCCAAGATGCGATCTACCATGAGCATCACGGAAAACAACCCTGAGCAAAATAAAATACCAGACAGGCAGCCCGATGGTAAGGGCACATGGTTCTGCCGTGCGAAATAAGGAAACAAACCTGGGGTTTGGCTCTCTCGGCGTTCCTCCAGTTGTCCTAACCCACCCCTGCAGCAATTCAAGTCTCTGCATCTCAGCACAGTGTCTGGAGGCACGCAGGGAAGCATCCCTGTGCTCTCGTCGGACCTCATGAGGATGCCAATACAACATTTGACATTTCCAAACCCTGGGAGGCTAAACTCCTTCCCCCCCTCCTCTTATACCAAGGGTTTGCAGCTGAAACCTTGCTGGTACCATCTTACGTGGCCACCAAGAAGCACAGTGCCTTTCCACATCACCTCCTCATCCAGATCGCTCAGCTGAGAGCAGCACCCGTTGAACGCACGGCAGGACCAGCAGGGACAGCATGCAGCTGGCTGGAAACATGCTTTGTGGTGCAAGACAAACGACAGGGACCATCACGGGGACGCGTCTGCAGGCCACAGCAGCCCGAAGCACGGCCCTGACCGGAGCCATCACCTCCACCTTGCAAAGCAGCTGGGGAAGGGGCAAAGCAGCACGGTCCCTTTTTTGGTTAGATCCATTTGGAAAGGACAGCAAAACTATCTTTGGAGGGCGAACTGTTTGCGTTCGGAGCAATACCAGGATGTGGTTGTCTCACAGATGGCTGAGAGGGTGGCTTTGGTTTTGTCATCTTTTTCATGGAAGTTGGGCAGCAGATGCGCTGCTACAGCCACCGTGAGCTGATGCCAAGCAAGGCAGCCCTCAGTGCTTCCAGAGGTTGATCTGCAGTTTTATCAGGCAGCAATTGCAATTTCCACAAAGCTGCTGCCTCGTAAACTATTCTGTAATGCCCAATTTGCACAAAGCAATGTGTGTTACATATCAAGAAGGAGCAACTACTTGCGAAAATGAGATGACCGTATCCAAACCAAACTGCTGAAGCTTTCCAGATGGAAATAAGCAAAAAAAGAGCAACAGAAAGGGTACCCATATTGCCACCAGCTCACATACAAGCAACACCACTGCAGGGCAGGGGAGAGGGTCAGCAGCAGCTTAAACTTCATCTCTGCTCATGTCTCGGTGCAGCAAGCAAGAGGAGCAGCCCCATACACAGCCCCGAGGACGCGGTACTGGTACTGACCGGCTCAGAGTCATAGCAATACTCATCCCAGCTCTGTCTGAGGGGTTTCTTTGTCATCTGAAAGCAAGGCAGACCCAGTTAGGCAGCATTCAGACCCAACACGACTTCCATCACCAGCTCGTTAGACAGGGAGGTGACACTGACCTCCCAAGTAAAAGAATTGTTATTATTCCTGATCTTCTTTTACCAGCATGAAGTAAGAGTTACCATTATTTCACATTCATGATGCTCTGCTTTAGTGTTTACAAGGCAGTGGGGATTTCCCAGGCTCTAAGCTTAATGAATTTAAGAGAATTGAACTTCCATGGTTGGAAAAGCCTTTGCTTTACCTAGAACTGAAGAGGTGTTGATGCAGCATTGCAGTGATTTGTTTCTGTTCTCAGTGTTTGCTCCAGACACATACACGTGCTGCAAATCTGTGATTCTCCCATTAGAAAGCAGCAGCTTTTCCTGAGCCCCTCTCTTTTTCCAATCAGAAAGGGCTCGTCTGGGCTCAGGACTCAGCGCTCCTGCGAGGGACAGAGATGCAGCACGAGAGCTCCTGGTGCCATTGAGACAAGGCTCTGATCCTATAAATTACTGATTTCACTATGGATAAGTATGAATGTGCAGCACAGAAATCAGTCAGCAGGTTGCTGGATGACTCCTACCATTGGTAGGAGGGGGATATTTTAAGAAAACTCAAGGGATATTTTAAGAAAAATTGCTTTTAAAAAGAAATTAATTTTTTTTCCAACCTGCTTCCTGCGTTTACAATCAACAAAGTAATAGAGCATTTTGTTGAAGTACCTGAATAGATAATTCCTCATCTGCAATGCAAAATACACTTTTACTTTGCATAACAATGTGAGTTGAGGAACCTGGGAGAAACAAAACAACTCAAGGATTGAGTGGGTCTGGTTCAATATTGTACAGCTTTTAAATTTTAGCATGTAATTTTAGTTATGTACTTATATTCACCTGCAGGTTTGTTCTTTTTCCTTTTTGAAGGCTGGAATTTCTCCAGGACACACACAAAAAGTTACTGTGAATGCTCAAGGGTCATCTTATCACTCTCCCCCTTTTATTTGCAGTTTCTCTCCCCATTCCCCCACTACTACTTTTTCCTCCCTTGTCCTTTTCCCCCTCTGCGTGCAGGGCTCAGGAATGCTGTCACTGCGTTGTTAGGAAGCCTTAATAGAAAACAATGTGCTGAAATCACCTCAAGGAGCCATTTTCTCATAGCTGTCAGGGTTAACTGGTCTAACACGGACACTAAATGCAGGACTATAATCAAAACACTAAAAATCCTGAACATGACTGCTCTCCAGGTCAGATAAGTCCAGAGTCTGCTTCCATTGGCCACTGGATGAATCTCAGCATCCTTCTGAGGTCTACTTGTCAACAGCAACATAATTTCAATGAAAATAAATGTTTCAACCTAAACTATGGCATTCCTCTCAGATCTACACGGTAGATCAAATTTATTGTTTTACACTAAAGATTGATGACCCCAAACTTTAAAATGCTGTTAAGCAAAAGGAAAGACTATAATTAAAGGCAATATTTGAGGCTAACGTGGAACCATCGGATTGCCCAACAAAATCTGTGAACCTGACAAAACATTCCATCCAAATCATCCTGGCACTTTGGAGCTGCAGAACTGCAGCACAGATGGTGGCAGAGAACACAGTGTGTTCTCCAGCCCCTGCACTGCTTACAAAGGCAGGAGGCACCAGCAGAGAGCAAAAGCACAAACCTCTGAAGGGGTTCCTCATTTGTGTGAATTTCCTGATCCTGCTCGGAGTGGGTGGCTGCCATTAACAGCACAATATATTTTCGCTTTGAAAGACCACTTTAAAAATCCTTAAGAAGCCCAGGGTGATTGAGACATATTACAGAGTTAAACTGTATTTCTAGAAAGACCAAAGGCTATTTGTGCTGCACAGAGCACGTGAGCTGCTCTCCAACTTGCGGGTTGAATTACTCTTTATTGCTAATCATGTTTCAAGGCCAAGAAAATTGCATTTGCAGTCAAAATCAATATATAACCTAACCACTGTTCCACGTCATCCTACTCCAATCATTCTATTTTTTGAGCAAAAAGCACTACATTCTCTCTTTGTAAGTATCAACATACAACTGCATCTTAAACATGTGAAGCAAATTAGATTTACTGAAGTATGAATTTAATTGGCCAGTTGTAGTACCTCACACATTTGGAATTCCCACATTTTCAATGGTTGCTATGTTTTCATTTACATTAAACCTTTCGTATTGTTAAATTTAAGGGCTCCTGCTAACAGCCAGCCATAAGGCTCCACGATTAGGATCACACCCTGAAGGTCTACTGGCACCACAAACCTTTTTCTCTTCTTCTCAGCAGCCAGAAGTTGATGACTAAACATTCACACAAAGAACAGGTAGATCATTACTGCTTCTCCCTGACACGGCTTGTGCTTTTAGTTCTCTATTCAGTGTATCCCATTTAGGGGCAGAACATGGGAAACACTGATTTTCTCACACTGAGAGGTGTTCAGGTTGCCAGTGCAGATTAATTTGCAATGATGGACTGCTGCCTATAGAGCACTGAGACAACCCATGTTTATCGCCCCACACACATCAGCAGCAGCGGTGGAAAAGGCAGGATTGCATCCTGCCAGCCCTGCCGGTAGAGTATTCCCACCTGGTTGAGGTAATGATATTCCTCGGGCTGTTTAAGATGAAATGCTGATCTCTCCTCCTCGCTCGCTCCTGCCAGGAGGTAATAAAACACATGGTAGTTCCTGGTGACAAAGAAAAGGATGTTAAACTTGAAAACAAACAGCAGCACTGAGTAGAGAAACACATGTAAGCCTCATAACCTCATTTTCCAGCTTCCCAACTCAGACCTGTATGTACAATTTCAGCCCATAAATAGGGAAAAGTCCCATGCTTTTTAGCTATTAGGGCAACTCTGAATGAAGTTAGAATTCTAGGGGATGGAACAACAAAACAAGAACCTAAATAAAACATGACTCAGGAAAGGACAATAGCTGCTGAGTCCCATGTCACTAAAGCTCTCCAAATCAGAGACAAGCCCCATCTTTGTCGCTATTTCGTATCGGTCTAATTTCACTTTGATGCAGAAAAAGGTAAAAAAAGCCCTGAACCTGATTTACAAAGCTTTCTGTAGATCCATCATATAAATAGAAAATAAAGCCTTGTGCGACAAGGTTTAGAGAGTGGTTTAGAAACAGCCCAAGACCACTTTGCACTGATGCAAGAGACAAAACCAAGCAAGGGAGAGCTACATCGTCCTCTCCATCCAATGACACCCACCTCAGGGAAGAGACTTCAGGAATTCCTAGGAATTTCCAGAAACACATGCGAAGCCCATACCCCCCTGGTAAATTAGAAGGGAGAACTGGCTACAGCAGGCATGGAGAAGGCTGAGGGACCCAATGAGTTCTTTCCCTCAGTCTTCACCAGCAGCCAGGCTTCCCACACCTCTCGCATCCCTGACCCTTACATCCCCACGGCAGAGGTGGGGCTGGAGGGCTGCGAGGTCCCTTCCAACCCAACCATTCTGGGATTCTATGACTCCATGAAAAATCTTCAATTTTTACAGCTACTCAAATACCCAGAATACTTGAATATTACTACTAATAAAACCACCCCAAGTGACACTCATCTGTTTTGCTCCAAAACAACCATGACATGGATTTAATGCTGACAGCATAGCAGCATTTCTAAAACCAAAACTTTGGTTTATTCCAAGAGAAATCAAGTTGAATTATTACAACATCCGACAGAGCATTTGTCAAGTCTGAGGGAGTGTATGCCACCCAACTTTGGAATCAATCCATCAGCATTAGAAAAAGCTTCTCATACAACATCTGTCCCCCAAAGGGAAGCACAGAAGTATCAGTAGTTGAAAGAGAACAGGTGACAGAAAATTAGAAGCAGCGAATTTGTTACAATCAGAATAATTACGGAAGAGGACATAGCAATTAATACAATGCAATTAGAAAACAAGTTTGCTTAAATTTGTTGTCTGTACAGTATCAGTTTTTTCTAGAAGCCTTTGTGATGTTTTCAGTATATTAAGATCTGTAAAAAAGAATTGAAATACCATCTTAGCTCCCACTTTAGATACTAAGTAGTTTACAGGCTGTGCAAGAATACAGATGTTATGACATCAACCATATAGACAATGGAAAATGTACGTCAAGGACTGTTTGTAGAGCAATGGAGTTTCTTTTCCCCGGGTAGTACACTCCCCCCCAACAGGCAGCAAAATGGCAAAACAGGCTTCTATGGGCAGGCAGCGTCTTAGGAAACAAAACCTGAACTTGGAGAGACTTCAGTCCAAAATTATGAATAAACTATATGTATCAATATAACAAAACAACAATAGAAGTAAAAACAATAAAAGCTGAGATGAGGAGGATTTTGGTGTTGAGCCTGCAGCTTCTGACACGCCTTCCCCATCACCCAGAGCGAGCTACCAACTGTTCCAGGCACAGCCTCCTCCATCTTTCCTGGGCATCAGGGAGCATGAAGGCTCGAAGAGAACCAAACCAGGAGGGCTTGGTGAGGACTTAATGCAGGTCCTGTTACGAGGACTGCTTCTCCCCTTTAAGTCCATGCAACGTTGAAACGCAGAAGGTCTCAAGGCTGGAGCTCTGCAGCCCATCAGCTGAGCACCCCGCATGCCTGCGTGCTGGAGCAGCACATCCTAGCAGAGCTTTCGGAGTTTGGACTCTCCCCTCCAAGCCAACATGGCACAAAGCATAAACACAGACTTATCTGTGAAGCGCACAGTTAGCAGCATGAACATCCTGATCCCCCGTGCCAGCCCAAACAGGGCTTTCAGCCATCTGCACCGCACTATCAACACATTGCACAGGCAAAACCAAGCAAAACACGGGCACCTACCGCTCATTGTGCTCCTGGTAGACGAGCCTGGACTTCTCCAGCAGATACTTTTCAACATAAGCCCTGGAAGGAGAAATAAAAGCGTTATTCATTGACCCAATATTCAACTGAAATGAACACAGCTTTTCTGGGACTTTGTAGCTTTAGTACACAAAAAAAGTTTCAGCCTTGTTTCACTTAGTTATATAAATTTCTTCCTAGGCAGAACAAGCCCAATATTATGTTTGGCTTTTGAGGTTTTTTGGTTTGATACAAAGCCAAAACTAACTTGGATATGAAAAACATGATCTCAGATGAGTTAGCCTATGGGCAGGGAGCGCAGGGGGAAATTTTGACAGAACCTAAGAATTTCTGATACCTATTTAATCCAAAGCCAGCAAAATAAAATTGCTTGCAGACCAAGATTTGTGCACAAACCCTGCTCCAACCAGAAACACATCTGGGTGCACAAGCCTGCAAGCAAAGATTTAGATTTAGCTGTAGATTCAATGCCCCAATCATCACCCCCTCTTCCACAACAGCCACTTCACAACATGAGCTTGGGTTATTAACTTGTGGCTCTGGTCAAAACCCTGGCAACTGCAGAAGCTCTTTACAGGCGATGACATTTTATCCTAACAGCCTCCACAACAAATGTATTATATTTATACACGACTTCTGTAGCTAAAACAAGCTTCAATTTTATTTTTTCTTTTTTCCCCCCATACAATACTAACTAGTAATGATAGGGACTTGGAAACTAGAGCAATAATTGCCATTGCTGATGATGTAACTCGAAACACAGAGGCAGAGGTTGGGCTTTTCCAGCCGCCGACCCGCAGTGACGTGGCACTGGCAGCAGCCACGTGCCAGCCCCAAACCCAGGGAGCTCTGCACGCGATGGGACAACGTGGTGCCCACCGTAACCTCCAGGTGGGGAGGACAGAGCCACGTGCTACCTGGAGGTAACTCTCCTGGAGGTAATTCTCTGTGATTCTCCTCTGCCTTCACCAAAAAATAAACAACTTGGCCGTGTCCCAGAGGGCTGTGATGGCTCTCTGGGCAGCACTCAGGAGAGGCTGCACATCCACCTCTCAGGACTCCCTTGCTGCACAGGGGGAGTGAGGAAGGGCAGACAGGCTGCAGCAAGCTGCACATTATGTGCACCAGGAGGTTTTTTCTCATTTATTCCCTATGAGGAAGCTGAGAACAGCTATGGATATTCCTCTCCGACAGGTTTCCTTTGCATCCCCTGCCTAACCTTAAGCGCAGGTTCCTGTTTTACTAATTTTTCAAGCCAAGACACGAAGCTCCCTGTAGGCTCAGTGAATAGATGGGGCACTGAGAAAGGCACCAGCACGCCTGGATCCCAGCGGAGCGCTGGGCAGCAGCTTGGCACGCAGCTGCAGGACAACCTGGACCAAGTCCATTGTGCTCGCTGTGTAATCCCTTCCCCTGTGATTTCTGCTCTTATTATAGACCCCATAAAATCAGTCTCATACAATAATTTAGGTTGGAAAGGTCCTCTGGAGGTCATCTGGCCCTACCCACTACTTAGAGCAGGGCAGATGCAAGGAGAATGCTGCTCTAGCAGGATATTCTTTGCTTAGTGGGAAAGTGGTAACTGAATCTATCTTCCCTGTTTTAATAGGGCAGTGAAAAGGAAAACAAATTGAAGCATAAAAAAGTAAACGCCTCCAAACATTTTCTTTCTATATAATGGTGTCAGTTATATAAAAACTGCTTTATCATTACTCACGGTTTTAACAGCAAAGAAATTTCCAGAGTACTTCATGCAAAATTCTCATTTAAGCATGCTACAGAACCTGTAGGTGGTACACTAGGTAACATCATCAAAAACTCGGGGAGGAATTTCACATACAAATCCCACCATGCAAAACACCCAAGCTCTCACGGTCCCTGTGATACAGCCCCGTGCTGCTGCACCAATTTAACAGTACAGCAGTGCACTGTTGCTTTTAATTAAAATCTCTCCCATTTGGCTCTTCTGCAATTTTAAGGAGCATGTAAGATGTGGAGGCTTTTGATCATCTTAGGAAGACAGAACACACTGCAAAGCCACAGCCCACTTATCTCGGAACAGGACGTAATAAATTCATAAAGCCTTATGGGAATGCACTTCAGTGAAGTCTTTGCTCATGCTCCACCAATTTCCAACCCATCTTCAAAGCCTTCATTTTGTGGGGTGGGGCTGGCTGCTCCTAAATCTCTTGGCTATTACACCTCTTCAGCTGAAATTCATTCTGAGTTTGGGTCATCATCTGCATACAGTCGGTAATCAAATACCCAACTGCTATTTTCAGCCTATGAACAGAGCAAAATTCTGACTCAAGCCTGCAGATTACGCTTCCCAAGCAAATTTTATGCATAAAATGGGGACAGAATTGATTTGGGTAGGTAGACTACGTGCTTAAAATCTATGCTAAATTTAAAAAAAAAAAAAAAAACAACACACAAAACTTGTGATCATCCTCATAAGACGATGGAGAACAAAATGTTATTCTTGTATGCAAGGAACAGATCAGTTTTCTTGTAATATCATTCTACTGTTGTTGGGGCAGCTCTTCAAGCTTATAGCAAAGCACAGCCACAACCCATCATGCAATGAAGACCAAGGAAATTTTTTAAAGAAAAAACAAAATTTCTTTTATTTTTAGAACTAGAACATACAAACCCAATGTTATTTTCAGGTAAGTGCCAATCAGCCACATAAGGCACTATCACAGAGCTGGCACGGTGTGCCAAGATCACACGTTGTTAGGGCACCTTTGCTGGATTCTGTTACCCTATGCTGCTGTTCAAGTAGGTACTAAAATAAATTGGAGCTTATCCTTTTAAGAGAAGTGTTCACCAGAATTAATTATAGAAGAAAAAAAAAAAGAAAAGAGCAGCAGATTAGAAGTCAGTTGAAAAAACAGCTGCCTGACTGCAAAGGACGCAGAGTACCCAAGCTCATTTGAAAAATTAATGGCATCTAT
This sequence comes from Penelope pileata, assembly GCA_013396635.1. Lineage (NCBI taxonomy): Eukaryota > Metazoa > Chordata > Aves > Galliformes > Cracidae > Penelope > Penelope pileata. Next base: position 122,642 of record WBMW01004022.1, read on the forward strand.
TTGTGTGATACTGCTCTGCTGCAAAATAAGGAAGGAAAAATTTAAAAGCAATCCTCTAAAATAACAACAAAGCCCCAGTAAGAGATCTAGCTAGCTGCAGAAATTACACAGCCCCTGGAACGCCACGTCAGCTCCTCCAGTGGAGCTCCCGACCCAGGCAGGCAGCAGGGGGGAGGCAGCCCCGCTCACGTAGGGCTGCTGGGAGACACGTGGCTGGGGCCTGATGCGGCCTGAAGAAGCCCAAAAGAAGCCCAGGCCCAATGTACCCCCAGAAGCCTTCATCCAGCCACAGCCACCCCCAGGATGAGCTCACCCTGAGCTCTGGGAGGAGGCAGTGAGGATGGAAATAAACCCTGAGGCAGAGCAGAGAACCATGATGGGGACGAGCACCTCCTCGCCATGGCCTGGGGAAAAAGTTGCCCTAAGTGGCCAGGGGCTGGCTTCAAGAGATGCTCCAGGGTACAGATGGAAGTGCATGAGGAAACAGACCGCGCTGTCAGTCATCTGACTGCATCTTCTCCGTAACACCCATCGGGCAGCTGCAAAACCAACCCCTCTTGGCTTTCCCTTCCTGAGGCAGAGTAAAGCCAGCTCGCCCGTCCTTGCCCTGCCCATCACATGCTCCAGCCCCATGACCCGTCCTCATGGCCCACGCTCCCTCCAACATTCCCCTTGCTGGCTATCCTACGAGGAAAAAATTACATTTCGGCTTAATTACAAAGTTGACATCATGATGGATGAGAGCTGAACTGGCTTAAAGCCATCTCAGGTGCATTCATGCTTTGACGTGCAGCGTAGCTACACCACCTTTCCACAGCATTCAGATACAGTAAAACCACAATGCGAGTCCCACTCACCCTCGCACGGTGCCCGTCTCCTGATAGTTCACCTGGATGAACTTGCCGAAGCGACTCGAGTTGTTGTTATGCGCTGTCTTGGCGTTCCCAAAAGCCTGGTAAAAGAAGGAGACAGCATCACTGCTGCTGGAAGGCCACCACCCCTCCTCACCGACACGCACCTCACCAAGGACCGGCCCCCAGGGCTCTGCTATCACTGTAGAATTAACAAAAATCAGCGGGAGAAAGGGAGCTGAAGGGGCTACAAAACAACAGGGTGAGCTGCTGTGGACTGTGTTCGCTTTTGAGTTGGGATTCATGAAGGACAGATAAACACTGTTGAAAAGTGAAGTGTTAGCTATACAAGAGATTTAATACTTGAAGTCATTACGCTCTGTATTAAGGCTATACCTTATGCATTTAAATGGATATAAAAGTACACTGCACCAACAGGACTAACTTTTAATGAGCTAGCTGCTTTTTAATTACGCATGGAATTGGGGGAGGAACGCTTTGAAGGCCGCCCAGATGTTGGACAGCATCTCGTACAACGCCGGCACAACCCACAGCATCTTCAGCACTTCAGACACCGTCGGTTCGAGCTGTTGCTGGTGTTTCTCCAAAATGGAAATGCTTTCCAGGCTTCATTACCCAAAGCTTTCGTTAACGCCCCGCCTTACCGAGGCACCCAATACAGAGAGCCATCCACCATTGGCAAACAGCAATCCCTACCCACAAAAACCACTGGGAACCTGTACGAGCCGCATCTCAAACCAGCTCAATTGAAAGCTGGTGTTTGCAATTGTGCCTAAATCACCTCCACGGTCTGGCTCAGGGTGGCTGAAACTGCCAAGCTGCCAGCTGCAATTAACGCTTCATTAATTACACTTGTTTTGGTAATCATTCACCATTACTTCTAAGCCAAACACACTTAAGGCAATTATACATAAGATAATTTCTAGGAGTTGCGTATGTACACTGAATCACAATTAAAAATACATTTTGAGCTGAGGCTCAATATTAGAGCTCAGCTCTGAGCTCCCAACAGATTTATTTCCTACTCAGCTCTTTATTGGAAAAGATTAAAAGGGCTTTACATCTATAATCCCCAACTTCTCAAATGACCTTTGCAGGTTTTACTTTGCAACTAAAAGCCAAAAAAATAGGACAAGAGAGAGGAATCCCTTCCAAAAGGCACCCGGCGCCGTCAGCCCTGTGTCCACGCGATGCTCCCGTCCCCGACAGCCGGGGGAGCACCCCAGGCTTCCCACCAGGGGCACCCAGCACAGCCGGGGGCTGTGGTGCAGCCAGCTCACTGGAGCACCCCTCGTCACACATCTCAACCTGAACGCTTGCTAGCAGAATAATGACGGAATTTTCCCCATTATTTGAATACGCAGATTTGTTTCGGCTCAAGCTGTTGCCTATGAATTTCCTTCAGTTGACTAAAACAAGTTCTGCAGCGGCAGGAACCTGCCAAACGAGCAGCTGATGCTTGGGCTTGCAGAGATTCCATAGGCGCAGCTAATGAGCGTTCCCATGCACAGGCTTCCAAGCTTTGCAGGCTGCACACACTTTGTTTTCTGCTTTTTCCCCCAGAACCACCCCTGCACACAAGGCTTTTCCCCCAGCACCCCCACTCTCAGTCTGGAGCCCTCCCTGTGCCCAGAACAAAATCACATGCTCGTGCCTATAACCTAGGCATTCACTCCCCCCAAATAAGCATTTTCACACTCAGAAGTCCTATTTCAACATGGCCAAAGGATTTACCTGTCCCCTTCCAGGTGTCTCAGCCAAATGGGCGCAGGCAGAAACACGACCATGAGAGGAACGTGTTGAGCTCCAACACAACAATTTCAAAAGGCTTTTGTGGTTCAGCTCCCTGTGCTGCTCCCAGGGCAGCAGTGAGGTCTGCTCACTGGAAGGGAACAAAGCAGGGCAGCAGAGGTGCTCCCTCCCAGCGTGGGTGACGCATCGGCAAATTCCCCCATCCCTCACACCCTCCCAGGAGGGTTCCAGTTATTTCTCTTAACACAGATGCAGGACAAAGCATTTTGAATGTGGGAGTGGGGAACTGCACGAGTCCTCCTTATTTTTTTTTAAACGAGGAATGAGCTTCATGGCTTTTTCTCCATCTATATGCCAGAGCACATTACACGTTACGACCCAAACGCCCACAGAAATCATAGCCCATAATGCCACTCTGTCAGGCATTTCCCCTACTGCTCTGTCAATGAGAAAGCTCTCAGGGATCCTGCCCTGTGAAAACTTGGTTTGCTCTATGGCACAGGCACCTGGTGAAGGGCCACGAGGTAGGTAACGGCATGGCTGGTGTTAACTTGAGACAACTTAAGGCATTTCTGTTTGTTTTACTCACCACGTTCCTTTAACAGAACGATCAGGCTATTAAAAAAAGTGCTATTCATTCCATGTATGCACGTCTAGTCCACACATCCACAATGACGGGGCACAACATTCTACTGCAGCTTAGGAAAACACAGAATGAGTTACAACTGCTCCACTGAAATTACGCTCTGTTCACGTCGCTCCACTTCTCCAACCCGTTGATTCCAACGCTTCAAGGAAAAAGTCAGTAAGAGCATTCCTAAAATTCTTAGGGAGACCAAAGCTTGTACTGGCTGGGGCTCAAGGCTTGGAAGGAAGCAAGCTCAATGCGCTGCTCTGTGCGAGCGGAGCACCCGCCCGGCCCGTCAACAGCGCCCGAAGGCAGCCCCACGCCTGCTGCCTCCTGCAACGCTGCTGCACAAAGCGATGCCTATCGGGGCAGCCACGAGCTAATTCGCCAGGTGATGTCGGCAACGAAGGCTCAGAAATGAGCTGCCTTCCCAAAACTGTGCAACTGCCTCCGACTGAACCTCAACACCTCCTTGTTTGGCCATCACCCGCTTCATCGCCTGCAGGAATGCTCGGCTCACGCTCATTCATGGGGCCCAGGAGGCAGAGAAACAAAAGCCAGTGTTCCTGTGGCCCAGCAGCTCACCTTCCTCCTCTCCTGACGGCAGCACTTATGGTCTCTTCCTTCTGGACTCGATACCAATGCAATCTGGAATGGCTGTTACAACTGCAGTGAGGGTCATCTCCATGGCTTCCCTGAAATAAATTTGTTTTCTAGTCCCTGCGTCTAGGAAAACATCACCCAGGGGCTGGCAGCAAGCTGGGAGGCTGAAGTCATCTGCACTCAGGCAAAGGAGGAGAAATCGCTCCAGAGCAGCCAAGAGACTGCTGGGAGCTGTGTTCTTGGGCTGCTGGGAACTCCTGACACTCTATGAGACTGGTACAGGAATTTACAAATAAAGAAAGAGGAACAAAAAGATGAAATTGGAGAAGTCTATCTGCCACCAAACAGCTGCAGCAAAGGCCAGGGCCAGAAGGAAGTGGATGGACACAACTGGCGTGATGCTAGGGACACTTATTCCAAAGAGATCCTGAATTTACATCCATAAAACCTAATTAAAAATCTTGACAGAACAAAGACTCCACCCATTATTTAAAAACAATCATTAATGTTGAGCTTGCTGACCTGTAACAACAGCTACCGAGCACAATAAAACAAGCACATCATCACAGAACATGATCAACAGCAGAAAGTTCCCTTTACAAAGCCAAACAACTAACACATTCTTCTCTTATGCAGGAAAGCACAGCCCACAGGAAAACACCAGCACCTTCACGTGTCATGGTGCTGGTATCGCTCACGTCCTTCTGCGACCACCGCACAGAGCAGCCATGGCCCATGCAACAGGAGCTCCTTGCTGCATCTCTCCACAAGTAGCTGGATGTTAAGACCAACTTTGCTGGGTTCTGGAACCAATTTCACAGCACTCAACCTGCCAGGAACCTATCCTTGAAAACAAATACACTGAACTAGGAGCAGAACATGATCGCTTCATCACCTAAAACACACCTGGATGACTTGAGCTGGAGCCTCCCTCAATTCCTTCCCATTATCTCTGCCACCCACCATCCGCTGCAGCCCGCCCACCCGCACCTCCCTGCTCCATCCCTCTGCCAAACCTCACTCATTTTCAGTTTCCATAATCTCTGTGTAGCAGAGGGCAGGACACTGAAATCAGCCCAAAAAATGACAAGCCACAATTTGCATTCCTGCAGAGTAAACCAGGGTTGGTGTTCACCAGACGTTCACCTCACAAGGCGCTGCTCTGCGCGGCCAAGCAGCAGCTCCCAGCGCCTGCTTTGCAGCAGTTAAACAGCAGGTCAGGTGCTGACACCTCAAGCTAATTCTCCTCGTTGTGGATTCTGTTTCATAAGGCCTAATGAGGCCACTCATGCTTTTACAGCCCCCAGCACAAACCACCAGATATTTATAGCGCCTGTGCTGCGATGCTCAAGCGGAGCTCCTGCAAAGAGCTCAGCTGCAGTGCTGAGCAGAGCTGCCAGCACAGATCTGCTTCATCTTCGTGCTAACTTCAAACCCAGAGGTGCCAAAGCAGCTTGAACACAAGGTCTGTCACGAGAAAATACGTTTTCCTTCCCTGCCACCCACGCAGACTCTTGCAGGAGCACCAATCTCTGCCAGTCCTGCAGAAGCCGTGATTACTTGCCTGTGGGACTCCAGCTCGCTGCCAGGGGCAGAAAGGCGGCTCCTTCCCCAGCACAGGAGGCTGCAAACCCAAACCCACTACAGCTGTGCTCAGTCTGAGCTCCCCAGGACAGGAAACCTGGGGGCAGCCGGGGCTGCTGGGATGGCTGTGTCTGTTAGGACCGCTGACGTGTACACACTTGGAATTCACACTCCTGAATTCAAACAAGGAAAAAAATTACTTAAAACGTGAGAGCACTTCGTTGGAGAAGGTCTTGGTGTCAATGTGACTGTGTAACAGAAGTTCCAGTGGATGTAAGGGAGCTTCCAGGAGAGCCATTAAACACAGCCAGTGAGACGCTGGAGAGAAGAGCCGTCACAACGCACGGCCCGGGGCAGCTCTCAAGCTGGGATGAGGAGGAGCTCTGCCACTCCATCGGCTACAACACACGTGAGGTGTGCTGCCAGCATTAGCTGCTCCAGCCTCAGCACTGTCAGCACTGTACCCCTTCTTTTCTTGGCTAGCCCTCATGCAAAGGCTCAAGGAATTATGCATCCAGGATGCAACAGCGTCCTTAATGGGAGCTTCATGTGATTTTTTGTACTGATGCAGATACAAACTAACAACAGAAAATACAACAAGTCAGGCTCATGGAAGAGGCCTTGCTCCACCAAATAGGCAATGCAAGCACCCCAAATAAAATCACTGGATCATTGAGGCTGGAAAAGACCTCTGAGATCATCAAGTCCAGCCATAGTAATAAACAAGGGCAACAGAAGGAACACGTAAGCAGCACGTACCAGAACACTGCCAGATGACACACACTTCAAATAGCACATTAAGTGACTGAGAAATAGGCTCTGTTATACGTGACACCGTCGAGGCACACCACGATTACCCACCTTGCAAAATCAATTGCTACAGACCAAGGTTAAGCACAGCGACACGTCACTAACAGCTGATCCTGCAATTAAAACTCCTCTGTAATGAGGAGAGGCAGCAGCGTGTGTCAGGACAGCGGCTGATTGCCTGCAGCGAAAGCCCTGCTGCGAGGAGCGCAGCAGCTCACCTCCCCGAGCTGGGGACCAGACCACATGCCAGTGCTGGGGGAGCTGCAGGAGGATGGAGGAATCCGCAAGCGCTAAATCTCCAAACTCATTTCGTACAAACCAGAGCCCCAGGCACTTCCCCCAGCCCCTCGCTGTGGGAGCAGGCTGCGGGCTGGCACGTGCCCCTTGGCCCCTCCAGCCCCTGGGGGAGGCCTCTCCAAGTTCTCCCCTATGTTTTCCTCTTTTTTTTTTCAAGTAATGATTCCAGGAGGGGCCATCAACACTTAGAAGCTGAGGTTCAGGAATGCTGCAGACTTGGACAGCCCCGATAGTGCCAGGAATTGCAGCGCTCCCCGCTCCGGCCCTGACACGAGTTTTCCTGTAGTTTGTCACCAAAATCAGTGCCACAAGTCCAGGCGGCGTCCCCACCGCCAAGCCTTCCATCTGGAAGCTCTTAGCAGAGGCACGGGGTCGTGATGTATACTCTACACACATACTTTCTTGATTTTCCCAAGAGAAATATGTGTAATGAACAAAAACAAAAACACGTTAGCAGCAACAAAAACATACCGCTGAAACCCGAAACCTGGCCTGGCTGTGGCGCGTGAAATCCTTCCTCAGGACCTCAGCTACTTCTTGCTAGCTAGAGACCAAAATAATGCACAGAATGCAATAAAAAACTGTCAGAGCTCTGCTGTTGACATGACCCAATAAAAAAAATGATAGTGTGCCATGTAAAGTTGTGCTGCACGAGGAGAGGTGGGGTGGAACACGGAAATGCAAGTCTCTGTCTGGATCTTCTGCTGGGTTACAGCTGCAGCCCCTCGAGAAGATGCCAAGATCTCCAGGGGTGTTTGTGCTGTGATTTCGGCACACCATGCCCAGAAGAACAGCTTGCTCCTGCAGCAGCAGCTCGGCCTGGCTGGTGCTTCCATGGACAGCAACATCCCGTGGGCTGGAGGCAGCCCCAGCATCCCATCCTGCAGCAAAAATGCCTCTCCCTTCTGCAGCACAGCCAGAACAGTGAAACAGGAGGAAATGGAACATGGACATGCTTAATAGTGAGCATCTGCAATGGATCACAACCTTTTGTCTACGTATCACTGAACAAATTGCCACGGCCTCACCTGCAGCTGGAGCATCTGATAAGCACTGGGAGAACCAGGGCTGGCGCTGGCTGCTCGCGGGCAGCAAGAGGGGATGCTCAGAGATCGATAGACTGCACCGACCAACGCTGAACTGCTCGCTGGTCTGAGCAGAGGATGCAACTGCAAAAATGTATTTTTAGACATGAAGTACAGAGAAACAGACAATTTAAAAGGTATTGCTCTCCGTTTTCCAGCTGGAGCATAGTTGGTGGAGTTGGTGAGCGCGGGGCAGGCGTGGCCCCGCTCCGCTGGCACGCTGTAGGGCAGGAGCAGCTGCTGCCCCGCGGCACGCCATGGGCACGGGCTGCACTTTGCGAGGCCTCTGAATGGAGCAGCTCACAACGCTCCCAAGGCCAGGGCTTCTGAACTCAAAAAAAAGTAAAATCTGAAAAAAGAGAGCCCTGAATGAATCAACCAGTATTTTTCCCTTGTCCCGTTTTTTAGCCAGGCTTTGCTAAAAGCTGAGAGCTTGGGACATTGCTGCAAGCACTCAAGACACCAAGCTTACTGTTACCAGAGCAAACCAAGGGCAAAGCAGCGTGGTCTCATTTTTTAGAGCTGCATCTGCCAGGCCATTCACTCTCCTTTTGGGATCTCCCTCCTTGGGGTGGGAAACATTTCCCACATTTTGCAGCGCAGGAAGCCTCTCCCAGCTGTAAGCTCCTTTCACTGCCTGAGTCCAGTGGTCCCCAGCTGCAGGGAGCCAGGAGGAGCACACGGTGTCCAACAGGATGCCTAAAAACTGCAACAAAGTCTCCGAAGGCATTTAACAGCACTTAGCTTTGCAGTCTCTTGAGTCACCACGCCGAATGGCTTTCACTCGTACTGGGGAACGTGAGATTGCATTCAGAAAGCTGGGGGTGTGATGGACAGATGGACCACGGCTTGCTCAGGGCGAGTGATGCTGCTCTGCTGCAATGGGAGCCATGCATGTAATTCACGCTGCAGCACCGTGTGTCTGCTAGCATGAAAAATGAGAAAGATACACCAGGAAATTCACGAGGATGCTGCTTGCCTTTTATCAGTGAGCTAACAGCCACGGCAGATTTTGTCTTCCAAGTAATTCTGTACAAATAAGCGACGCCTGTTCCAAAGACTTGGGTACGTGCTCATGAAATTCTCTGTTCTCCCCACGTTGTGGCTTACAGCAGACAGAGGCTGTACACAGAGCTTGAGTAAGCTCCTTCAGTTGCCACTGTGCTGCCTGATAAGCCCTCCCTGTTCCCCATTCCGAAGGCACCCGATGGCCATGCTCCCCCTCCATCGCTGTGCGATTACGCAGACCATGAGCACACACAGCTTGCTCACCTCGGAGGAACCCGCGAGCTCTGCACCACCACTGTGTACAACAGCCTTTCCTCCTTCAAACTCTGAAGAACCACTACAGCACGCTGAAGCATTGCAGCAATTCTGCTGTAACAACACCTAGTGCGAAGCAAGGAAACTGGCAGCCTGGTATTGGAGTGGCAATAGCTGTGATGGGGTGAAGACAGAGGTTCTGCAGGAAAGAATACCACCAGCTGTCATTAGAATCCCTGGAAAACTGAACAAGCATTCGGGTATGCGTGCCTCCTGCCAGCCTGCAGCAAGCCTCAAAGCTCATGTGCACATTCAGAGTATTGCTTCCCTCACATAGCAAGGGATGCCCCCATGGAACCCAAGGGGAGAAAAGGACCTCGGCCAGTGGAGCGCAGGAACGGCAAAAACCAGCACTGCCTGCACTAAGCACCAATCTGCAACTGACACCCGACAGAACATCACATTTCCTTCTGTTATTTGGAAGTGGGTGGCTACATAACACAACACAACACAACCACACCAGAATACAGAGTGGGCCACCGGAATTACGCTCAGTTTGTAAAAACTGAACGACGAGCTGGTGTTTGCAGGGCAGGGAAGGATGGTGCTTGATGGGAACGCTGCTTCAGCTTCATAAACCACAAACACCAGTGGGGGCTACGGGGCGCTCCGCTTGCATCGTTGTCTTTGAAGAGAGGGCATTAAATGCATTTCTTTATTGTTTTCAATCAGTAAGCAAAAGACTACATTAAAAAATTAAAATTCTGTGAAAACAGCATTTCTTGCCAACACAGCTCTGCCTGCTATTTGAGAGGAAGAGGAACGGCAAAGGAAGCTACGAACCGACAGAAAGGAAAAGCACAGAAAGAAACCTTTCTTTCTGTTAAGTGGGCACAGCTGAGCCTTCCTCCTCTTGCTCGCACCCACTGGGCAGAACACAGCACGATTGTCCTGCCCCACGCCAGCCTGTTCTCAGCAGGAATGCTTCATTCGTTCGGCCCCTGGCATCGGATCCGCAAGGCTTCCACCCTGGCAGTCTCTTTTTCTGCTGTTTCTTCCCTGTCTCTCCCTTTGGATGCCATCCAGGCACAAAGGATCTACTGAAAACTCATCAGCTGCCTGGCCTGAGGTCACTGCAATAATTAAAACCGAGGTGGAACTTGAAACGAGACACGGAAAAATTCCCGCATTATCAGGGATAGGACAAAAAAAGGGAAAAAAAGAAGGATGGAATGAGCACTGAAGGGCTGCACGTAGCTAAAACCACGGTTTGAAGATAAGTGCTGAGCAACAACAACATCCCCACAGGGGCATCCCACCCCTGCACCGCTGTGCCCGGCTCCTGTGGATGAGCGGCACAAACACGCTGTGGCCATGTTGTGAACTGGATCGAGATCCCAAACTGGCCTGAAAGCCAAGCACAGGTAAACCTGCTGGAAGAATAAATAAATGAAATAAAAAAACCTAGGTGACAGGCCATGCAGCCACAAAATGAGGAGCACCAGAGAGTGCAAAGGGCTCTCAGCAGTAGTGCTGCCACGCACGTGGTGACACCAAAGACCCCCCAAATGTTCCTCAAACATGAAAAATGCAGAGATATGTTGTGTTTTGGAGCTGTTGCTCCTCTTTCTGCTTGCCTCCGTCTCTCTGAGCCGCCACTCGATGCAGCCCCCTCTGCTCAGACAGCCTTTGGCTGCAGAGCTGACCGCTGCAGGGAACTCACCCAGATGGAATCCCACGCCGTGGATTTCCTCAGCTCACTGAGTGATCTCCACTAAAAGGCAAAAGGAAGCTATCTACCTAGGATACCACATTTATAAGTGCATTTGTAAGCCACTGCGTATCTAAGTGGCTCGAGGAGTATCACCACACTTGAAGTTCTCTCCACGCCACACCGGAGAACAAACGCAGCAACGACAGCTCCTGCAGTAGGCAGAACTGGGCACTGACATCCCTAGCAGCTCCCCCAGCCTTCCACACCCTCCTAGCAGCCCACGGCACAACGGGACCACGCTGACGTGCAATTCAGCCGTGAGGAACAAAACAGAACTCAGAAAGAAAACACTTCTGTAATTTGTTGGGAATAAACCATCAGCAGTTGCAAGCACCTCACCCAGCTCCGTGCCCTTTCCCAAAAAATGCTGGGTTTGGTAGCTCCTGAGCTCAAGACACATGGGGCTGGCAACTCAGGGCAAAGTGAAAGCAAATCTTAGGGCAGAAATGCAGCATTTTCTCTCAAGGTGCACAACTCAATTCTAAAATTAAGGCCCATTTCACTACTTGAATTTTCAATTGAAAGCCAGCAACTTAATTAAACTCTTAGGAAAAATTACTGCTTAAGATTTTTCAACATCATAACCGTAAAGCAATTTAAAAAGGACAACCACTGAACCCAAATGCAAACTTATGACTCCTGCAGGCTTCAGCACAGCTCCCACAGATCCCTTCTGCCTTTACCAGCTACCCGTAAGGGCAACCGCATTACTGAGAAACCTCCACGTGCTGTTGGGGCAGGAACAACCAGCCCCTCTCTCCTCCCAACAACCAGCTCAGCTAGCTGTGTGCCATTCTCCTGCTAAACAGGCACAACTAACACAGAAAATTTGAACTATTTTGCTTATATATAACTGATTCTGCTTCTTTACAAAGGTGTTTCCACACCACACTACCCAAAGGAGGTTGGGGTGAGGTGGGGGTCGGTCTCTGCTCCCAGGGAACAGCGATGGGATGAGAGGGGATGGCCTCACGTTGCCCCATTGGAGGGTCAGGCTGGGTATGAGGAACAATCTCTTCTGAGAAGGAGTGCGAACAGGCTGCCCAGGAAGGTGACAGAGTCACCGTCCCTGGAGGTGCTCAAGAACCGTGGAGATGTGGCACCGAGGGACACGGCTCAGTGGGCAGTGCTGGTGGGAGGTGGGCGGTTGGGCTGGATGATCCCAGAGGTCTGTTCCAACCTTAATGATTCGATGATTCTATCTTAACAAAGCCTGCCCAGCAACAAGAAACAGCAGGGCAGGAACAGCTGATCTGATCGATGGGCGAGAGTTTCGTGGCCTAAATGGGGGGAGAAAAAGCCTAAAGATTCCTCGAGCGCCCAAGTGCACGGGTCAATATTGCTCGGAGCATGACAAATGCTCCATTTTCACACGGCAGAGCTCATGCTAACAGCTCATGGAGATCTTTAAAAGCCCAGCAATCAATGAAGTGCAATTTAAAAACTTCGTCAGAGTGGTCTGCTAATGCCGCAGAGATTAAGCAGATGCTGACCCATGTTATCTCAAAGTTTTCAAATGAGCCTAAATGACAATCTTGCCAGCTTACAGGCAGAGATGCAAAGAAAACGCAGTATGGTTTGTATTGTCCCATTTTTAAACTCCAGTCTAACGCCCTATAGATATTTTGAGTGGTTAATTCTGTGACAAACGTGGACATTCCCATTGAGATAACGCGGCTGTGACGTACAACACGGCGGTTTTGTGTGCAAGTGCTGGGCTGAGCCGACAGCGAGGTGCTGCCCCAGAGCTCAGAGCAGTCCCAACAGTGGTTATTTATCCTTTCACACCCTCACGTGTGCCAATATCAGGAAAATCGCAGAGCTGTGACCTGCTCACACTGTAATCACGCGGTCCGTCAGCACACGCGATCGTTCATCCAAGTACGCGTCCGCTCTGTCAGTAACCCAGCCTGATAAATTTAATTAATAGCCCTGCTTGAAAAACAGGCAAATATCAATAGAGACTTTTTCTCCCCCCAAATCATTATGCTTTCTCCCAGTTTTATTGAAATTATTTAGCTTTCCTGTACTAGATGAAAACCAGATGTCCTGCAGAGGGAATGGCTGCACGAGCCAGAAGGAGAAACCAAGACAGAACCGAGCAGGTCCCACCCATTCATTACCCCTGCATTTCACTCATGCCATAAGGCTATTTATATGGCATCTCTATTATTACAAATATCATAATTGTGATGAAAGTCTGGAAACCTCAATTTTCTCCTCTGCAGCTGAGGAAAGGAGAAAGCAGCGCGCAAGTTGAAAGGCTGCAGCCAAGTTTCTTTGTGCTGTGTAAGCACTTTCAAAAGCTTCGCTCAGATTCTGCAGCATTAGTGCCAATATTACGGTCTGTAATCCCTTCTGAAGCAGCCCAAGCCCAGTATTAATGCAGGCTTACTGGCTCTTGGACGCCTACTTGCTGTACTTACAACATGAAAAAAGGAGTTTGTGCACACAAGGCAATTTGGGAAGTATCACCCCATGTGCATTCCTGGGAATATTAAAGGTGATCCTTCAGCTACAGTTTGCATCAGAAATGGGGCTGCATGACGCAAGAAAACAGGACGGAGAGGAAATGATGAGTGATTTGCAAAGTGCCTGTTATCCACAGGGGCAATTGTAGCAGCAGATGACCCGACCTCATTGGGTTTTCAGGCATAATTCCCAAGAAAAGCACTGCTCTCTAACCCACCTGCAAGCTTTTCAAGGTCTTTGCTCAAGGTCTTCTCATCCAAAGGGTTTGGCAATAGAGCTCTTGAACTTCAACCAATTGTACGATAGCCATTAAGAGTGGCTGCAGTTCAGAGCATGGGCCCAGGTTCTTCAATTTGCAGAAAAAGAAAAGCAAATGGGGAAACGAGCCTTGTCATGCTAGATCAGCTGCACAGAAATCAATGGCCAATCCACGTCTGCATGTTGGCAACCTCCACACAGACAGCAGCACTCAGAACCGCCACAGTCATCGCAGATCATCGAGTAAACATGGAGCTCTTGCTTTGGGCAATTCACTTACTTCTTCCAAACCGACTTAACACTTAAAATCCTACCAACGTTAAGCTGCTCAAGGTCAAGCTATTCAAGGCCAGGCTGGGAGGCTCTGAGCAGCCTGGTGGAGCTGTGGGTGTCCCTGTGACGTGCAGGGAGTGGCACCAGATGGCCTTTGAAGGCCCTTTCCAACTCTAACAATTCTGTGACTACTGCTGATGCCCTGTTCCACTCCCAGCCATAACCTACGCTCTCTGGTACCACCTCCAGGCATCCACCAGGACCACAGCAATCAGCGTCGCTTCACCTTTCTATTAACGGATCCAGGAGTTACACCAGCAAACAAATTTTCATTGCTAACTAGTCTCCAAAATATTTTTTGAATCTGTCACAGATGGATGGGCTTTTCCATAGCATGAGTAAAGGCTTTTTTTTTTTTTTTTTTTTTTGCTATTGTATACATTCCTCTGCAGACTGAGAACGAAGCTCCAACCGTGCTTTTCACAGGGAGGATGCCAAACCACAACGCAGCAAACTACACTCGGTTTTAGGTGATTAATTGCTTTGGCCTCCAACATGACACCTGCAAAGCAGGCTCATGGTCAGCATCTCCAGGCCCTCGAGACGTGCAAAATATCGACGCTCTGGAGCTGAGATACAGGGGGAACAGAAACATTTCTGCATTTTGCTTTTCCCTGGAAGGCAGGCTTTGCTGCACATCAGCGTGTTGCGTGCGGTGGGGTTGCTCCATCATTGATCAAGAGCTCTGGGAAGGACACAAGGGAGGGGGGATGGAGCCGAGGCACCACCACTAAAATAAAACGAGCAACCAAACGCAAGAGCTGCACGTTGTGTTTGGCAGCGTGCTGGGATTAGATCACTGCGAATCCCAGCTTAAGCCCCTTAATAAAGTTCAAACATGAATTTCCTGACTAAGGTAAAAAGCTTGGCTAAAATTTATGAACTGCTGGCAAGTTCACCTCCATCCCAAAGGCCTCCAAATACCAAGCAGACTCTGGCCCACAAACGCAGGGCTCAGGCAGATCATTCAGACACATTGCTCTTCTAGCACTGCTGGAGCCGGAGTCGAGGCAAGGAAGAAATAAAGTGCAGTGAGAACAAAGATACGCTCTGGTGAAAATAAGAGGTTTGATTGATCCCCAAGAGGCAGAATATCCATTTTATGCACTATGGGACCGCTATTCCCTGACAGCAGGGATTCCAGGGCTTGCTCTCACATGTGCTGCTGCTGAAGCACAGCTGGGATCAGAGGCCAGCAGCACTACTCGTGCTTTTGCAAACAATGGTGGTACTTCAGTATTAAGGACATAACTCACCAGAACACATCCCTACTTTTTCCAGAGCCTTAAACAAAACTGCAAAGAGTTATTTCCAACGCTCACAAAGTCCATTTTCAATTAAGGAGTGGACACAAGCCTTGCACAGAAGGACATTTCATTTCCTGCTCTGGGCAGCCCAAACCTTCCCCAGCTCCAGCAGCCACAGCCCACTCCACCTACCAGCAGCCGATGCCTATCTCTGCCCTGAATAGTGCCTTACAAGAACCTCATTGTGCTCACTTCAGAGCCTTTCTTATCTGCAGGGTGAGGAGCCTTTTCAGTCCAGAGGAGGATTTGCACAGCCTGGGGAATGGGAATGCAAAGCTTGCAGCACATGCAAAGGGCAGAGAGAGGCAGAGGCATCGGGCTGCAGCGCTCAGCAAGTGCAGGCTGCAGGTTTTCAGTGAAATAAGGCTTGTTCCACTCCATGCAGAGGTGGAAGAAACGCTTTGTTATCTGGCAAATACCTGGTGTGGACAGCAACACATGCTCTTTCACCTTTTCATCTATATTTTGGAATCAAAGTAAAAAAAAGAAAACCCAGAATTTTCTGCTCTTCAGGACGACTTTCTGCAGCAACAAGATCTCCTTCACTAAAATACATCAATGCAACACAGAAATTCAAGAGTTTCACAGTGAAATCTGGAAGCTATATGAAGAAAACCCACAAATGATCCCCACTATTCCCCCAGGAGAGACTCAGCACCACCCCCTGCACCAGCCCCCGCTTCCCAACTCCAAACAAGAAGGAAGCAGTAATTCTGCAAAAGAGAAACTGATTTCATATTCAGCCAAAATCAGTTCAGTCTCTTCTTTGATCAGAGGGAACCAGGGGATGCAGAAGTGCTGCTGAACACCTCTGAACCACCATCACCATAAAGACATTATCGCCAAAAAGGTGACACTGGAATTTTGGAGGAGTTTTACAAAACAAGCCATGGCATCACTGACATTGCACAAGTCGGTGTAAAACCCAGTTATTGTGGCAGCCAGAGCTTGGCCCAGAGCTTGTGCTACAAAAGACCACAAAAAAACCAAGGCAATCTGCCTACCTGCTGGCAGTCTGTGGCTCTGTGATCCCTACCACGAGCGCTGCACAGGAATCCCATTTCCCTGCTCTTGTTCCCTTCAACCAAACATGAGAATACTACAGATCTGGAAAATGCTGGCAAAGAAATCAGATTTTGTTACTGTATCTTGGCCAGAAATCATCCATTTCATACTAAATATATCCAAAAAAATATAACTAGCCAAATTCCTACTTCCCCTAGTAGCACTGGTGGATTATTTGGCTTCCTGGCACCTTTTCTCACAAAGTCAGCTGACACCCTTTGCTTTCATGACTGTAAATGATGGCTCTCCATAACCACAGCCCATCACGATTCGGCTGGTACCACGCTCAGTTTGAATACAATTTCAGTTCTTAAGCAACACTGCAAAATCTCTTTCTCTATTCTGCCTTTACCTGTGGTTGGCATTAGGGTTAAGACTCCTGAAAACTGAAACATGAAATTGCTGCAAGCCTGAAAATACAGCAAACCCCTCCCGGCTCAGCGGAGCTGGGAGCCCTCCAGCTGCAAGCCGACGAGCGGCGTGCCTCCTTCCCACCCGGGTCAAGCTGATGGCAGCCAGCATGAGCCTCACATCGCCCAGCTGACCCCAGCAATCCATCCAGATGTACCAAGCAGATCTCTGATGCCCAATGAGGAATTCCTTGAACTCCAGGAGATGGGAAGCAGCACCCTGCCCTGTTGGCTCTTCCTCTCCGTGATGCAACGTGGGATGTGGTGAAGCCTTCGTCTCGCTGAGCACAGCTGCCGTGAGCTGAGCAGAGCCCGGTGGCACACCACTCTGCACAGCTGTCCAGGCTCATCCAGGAAGCAAAGCACAGGAGGAACAGCTGCCTGGCATGTGTGCCCATCACAGCCCAAAACACCGCTGCAAAGTAACCCCGAGGGTGGTGATGAGGGTGACTTCTGACCTGAAAAGCCACGTGCATTCACTGATGGCTGCATGTAAGCACGAGCACAGGGTCCCTGCCAGGGAGGGACTCAGGGTTACACACATCAGTCAAGGAAAAAGGTGAAACTCTGAAAGAGTGGAAGAAAGCTGAATATGGAAGATGCTGAATGAGACTGAATGGTAAAACAAAGAGCAGTTACCCCAAAACAGGTGGCGAGGGGGTGAGGAGCACAGGAGGGAGGGAAAGATGAGGGGACTGGGGAGAAAATGGGACTCTGGACATGAAGGTTCCATGAAAACACTCCTTGCAGCAGAGGCAGGACTTCACCTGCCGTGGACATTGGGGAAACAAAACACTTGCTTATTCTTCAGAGTACAGAAAAAGCAATTTCTTATAAACCTGCTTTAATAATGAATCAATTTTGCTGCAGTCATTTCAGGTCAGAAATGGCCATCTCTGTCACTGAAATATAATACAGTAGACTTTTGAATTTGGGGGGTAATGAAATATCTGCTGAGGATAGCAAATAACACAGGAAAAAAAGGTCAAATTCCATCAAAGAGACAGCCAGTCCGGGTATCCCGTAGACTATAAGGAAGGAGGACTGAGTGATTCAGAGCTGGCGAAGCAGATGGATGTCACAGTGACAGAGGCATAAACTGCAAAATGTCACATTTGGAAGCACTGGTGGAAAGCATGCAGTGCAGGGGCAGTGTGTGTGGCTCCTTCGTGCTGCTGCTGCCAGAGCCCTGCACAAATCCTTCTGCTCAGACATCATCGGGGCAATCCGTGTTGGGCCCTCTCTGCATTTGGAAGAGGGGAAGGTAACGCTCACATTGTGACTGCTACGTGAAACCTCCATGCCTAACCCAGAGCACGTGGGATCAATAGCAGTTGGACATGTTAAAAATGGCCAAAAGTGAGTAATGGGCACAATTCTCCGCCTTTCCCCTTTGTATAAACCCATGTTTCAGATAGGAAACCCCACAGCCACACGGCAAAACCTCGTGACTTCAAAACTGCATTGAAAACTGAACCTCATGAACAGGACGATCGTGTATCTCTATTGCTTAAGGAAAAGATGCTGCTGGTGGAGCTGGGCCCCAGCAGCACAGAGGAGGCAGCTCAGGACGTGGCTCCTCGCCCTGGTACACGCCGGTGGCTCCTGGTGACGGCAGCTCCTCGGCATCCAGCGCCGCTCGGGTGTCCTGGAGGCCTGGGCCGTGCCCAGTTCTGGGAGCCAAGCGGTGCTGTGCCCTGCTCAGCAGCTCTTTGTCCAGCCCTGGGCACTCCCGGAGCACTGGCAGGGCAGCAGCTCTCTCCCCTCGCCCTGGCAGCTGCTGCAGGCAGCTCCCAGCCCCGCTCAGCTCAGCCCTGGAGGGGAGCAGCCTGCTCCCAGCCCCAGCCAAGCTCTATACAATAAAATTAAGTATCTTTTAATTGCTGCTTACATATGTCTCCGACAATCCAGCAAGAAGAACGAGAAAGGAAAGCTGCCAGACTTCCAGGCCGTAAGATTGAAGCCATAACTTCCACACGTGACCAGGACACACGCTGGTGCTGTAATAATATTGCTCCAGAAATTTAAAATAAAATTAAATTACATTAAAAAAAAAAAAAATCACTGCAGTGCTGTTCCTAAGATTTGAACACAAATCCCCACCTACTGGGCAGGCACATGGCCTTGCCCCACCACGGAAGGCTAACTGCTATTTTATAACAGCAACTCCAGCCACCAATTCTTTGGTTTTTGGCACACACAACCAGCAGTGAATGACAGCAACAGCTCCCATCCGCAGCCAGCTAGGTTTGCTGGCCTGTCACAGAAACATTTTTTTGTTATTATTTTTAAACAATTGAGAAATCCCCACTGGGGCGTGCAGAAGATGCGCGCAAACAGCTGCTGCGGACACGTGCCTGGTCCCTGCAGCTTGCAGCTTGCATCTCCTTCTTGGAACAAAGGAGATGCTGGGAACCACCCAGTGCCAACTCCCAGGCACAGCCATCACCTGTTGGGGACACCTGGAAACCAACTATCCATCTATGCTGAGAATAAGGTGAAAATAAGGTGATTGAAGGAACGAACTTGTGCTCAGACCTGTCCAGCAACGCCGACGCGTGGTGTGTGCCCCTGGCTGGGGGAGGACTCTGGCGGTCCTGGCAGCTGTGGCAGCCCAGGAGCCCTCCTCCTCTAAGAGATTGAAAGCCATGAAAATACCAAGTCCATCTTGACGTTTCCAGCTTGTTTAATTACAGTTTAATTAAGACAGTGTCCAAAGCCAGTGTCATAGACAAGTCTTCAAAGCTGCTATTGATTAGAGGTAGAAAAAAAAAGGCAGTCAATGGGAAAATGCTCCTGTGTTACAACTCTATATAGAAGATTCCCAATGCTGTTAGCTTTCACTGGATGTCAAACACGGCTGCCCTCACCCTGAGGGTGAAGTTATGCCACGTCACAAAGAGTCTCAGATGGCGGCCTGCATTCCTCCATTAAATGCTTTGTAAAACAAATGTGTCTTGTTTACAAAGCTATTTTGCACGAGTTTGCAGACATGCATCCCCAAAAGTCAGCAGAAAGCCATGGGATGCCTCAAGACACGGGCACAACCTGTCTCCAAAACTGAGAACACAGCATGGTCGCAGCGTGCATTGCACCCCTCCCATCAAGGGCTCCAAGCAAAGATGGGAGATGCAGGATTCCTGCTGCTTCCCCAGCACAGGAGGAAACGAAGCCTTGTTTGTAACAAAAATGCCTCACGCTCTTGAGTGGGAACAAGCACCTGACCCTAGGTTCGGATACACCTAGTGTGCCTCTGAACTGTTAACTTCACCTTCATACCTTGCATGCCACCTCACCTTCGGGTTGGTATTTATACCAAACGCTGGCACAATTTTCATCTCTTGTTTGGATGGGAGAGAGAGATCTAATCTAGGACAAGCTCATGCTTTCATGCGCCTGAGTCTTAGCTAATTACCCGGCTCAGGTATCTGGGAATTGAAGTGGGTCCCATAACCTCCCCCCGCCATCTCCCCTGCTGCAGAGCTCACAGACCATTAACAACCTCCGTCGGATAGCAGCACGGCACTTGGAGCTCCAGTTTGCTGTTTCAGAGCTGGAAAGCTGGAGGGGCTCCTGAGATCACTTCCAACCCCTGCGACTCTGTGACTTGCTCCCCAGGTGCTCGTGGCCCTGCAGCCGGGCTCACCCGGTGGATGCTGCAGGAATGCTTCACACACAGCTCACTGCACCAGGCTTGAATGGCTCCAGCCAAGCAGCTCCGGCCTATTACACCTGGCCTGGAAGCTGTGCACATGTGGGGTCGGTGGATGAACCCAGTGAATGATGCCACCGAGAGGCAGAATGCTCCCGAGGGTGAGCACATGAGGACAGGGACACTGCGCAGGAAGCCCCAGGGAACCCATCTCTGTTCCTGCCTGGGGGTGGAACACGGCAGCGGGACCCCGAGCGGCCTGGGATTGGTGAGGTACAGACAGCTGCTGCAAAGCTGGAGACTGCCATTAAGAGACCACTTAATGCCAACAGAACGTCTTCGTTTTGCAGTGCAAGATAAAGAGAGCAGAGCAACCCCCTGGCACGTGTGTCAGCTCCAGAGTTCACCTCTTTCACAAGAGCTCTGTGAGTAACCCAGGTTAGACACACCAGTCACTGCAAGTCCTGCGATAACAACACCCCTTTGGAGCACTAACCTTTTGGAATGAGAACAAAAGTGGAAATATTTCTTCTTCTGCATATTGCCTATTTCTCTCTCTCAAAAAAAGTGAAATTCTTGGAGCGCAGTGTGTCACTGAAGGACAGACACACAAACCCACATGCACATGAATGCCTGGCACGCTTCATCGGTGCCTTCTTAAATAGCACCAGGGCTGGCATCTAAATGAGAAGTAACAATCTGTATGGTAATTAAGCAGCAAAGCTATGCACTGCGAGTCCCTGGTGGAGCATCAAGCTGAGCATAATGAAGTTTTCATCCAAAGCACTGCATCAAGTGTATCAGAAACAGGACTGAGCTGCACAGGCAGTTACTCCTCTGGTATCTGTGTTAAAGAACTGAACTGGAGATGCTCAGCACTGGGACTATATCAGGCTGGAGTTCTGCCCCCTGGCAACCCAGCTGTACCCATGCCATGCTGGAAAAGCCATCTTCCATAGGCATCACTTGGCTATGAAAGGTACTGGGAAACAACACAGAAAAATGCAAAGATCATCTATCCAAACCAATTTGGACCTTGGCTTTATTTAAAAAGCATACGGTACTTAAGTAATATCATAAAATGAGCAGAGAGTTACATCATTTTAGTGACACCAGAATCAGGCACAATTAAAGGGATCTGATGGAGGCCAGCAGAGTGAAACAGCGCTGCAGAGCCATGCCAAAAAGCACCACCACAAAGCAAGCTGGCTGTTACATCCCACATTAGGGAAAAGCCTTCAGACTTATGCCAAACACAGGTGGGAAGGAGATGCTCAGGCTCCGTGTAGTCACCAAGGCAGGCACCACCAGGCACCGCTCCTGGACGGCACGCCGCGTCCCGATGGCCATAGCAGCTGGCCTGGAACAGCACAGCTTGGACAGGGCCCACAGGAATCTCCTAACGACCTCTGCAAGTAAAGAGCTCCCAAACAATAGCCCCGGGCCATTCCAAAAGGTAAGCCAGGAAAACAGCAAAGCTGCAGAAAGCCTTCAGCTCACCACACTTCCGCTCCTTCCATGCGAGCACGGCTGCCGAGGCATTCCCAGGAACCGACCGCGCTCCCGGGAGTGCTCTGCAAGCTGGCAGGGAGCTAAGCAGCAGCAAGTGCCTCTTATTTGCTGTGCTCTGGTCCTGAAACCCAAAGGCAAAGCACCAACAGGCCTGTCACCGTGCACTTGTGCTCAAAAGGCAAGCCTGAAAGAAGTGCAATTTCATTTTCAGCATGAAGAAGGAAAACCAGAGGGATCCAAGGAGGCTCCTGGAGGAAGGGAAAAGAATGGAGAAAGAGGAAAAATGACACAGAGGTTTAGCATCACCCACAAACACAAGGAATCCAGAGGTCAACCTGCCATCTGCTCTCAGGGTAACACAAGCCCTGAGCCGACCTGCTCTGACGATCCCTTTTTAAGGCAATTTTAGGAAGTAAAGGAAAATCAGAGGTATGCACGTCTTATCTGTAAGACTGGTTGATTTGTGCCTATTTTGAACAGAACTGGCGGAGCAGGAGAAATTCTGGATTAACCTAACCTGAGAGTGACCTGGAGGCAGCTGAAGTACAACAACAGAAGCGCAGCTGCCAGAGTGAAGGAATGCAAAGTTCTGCCCCAAAAGCAAGAGGAGCAACAGCCAGGATTGCCCGAGCCCAGCTCCTCGGGCTCATGAATGGCATGCAGAGGAGGAGAGCTGCTCTCCTGCCTGCCAGCACACTTGCACTGCTGCAGGAGGCACAGCCAACAGGTCCCGAGACAACAGCCAGGAATGAGGATATTCCCAAGCAAACAAGAAGTTTTCAAAATAGAAAACACACACAAAGGATCTTGATTTTAGTGTTTTCTAAAAGCACAAAGACACTTTTTCAGATAAGAAAGTATGATCAAACACCACTCTTCCTAAAAAAGAAAGTCCTCCTACACACAGATATCGCTGCAGCAGGTGAGAGCAGGACTTCCTGCCATCCACTAAAAGACTTTGGCACTGTCACCCAACGTGAGAACTCTGCCTTGCTGCCCATCTGACCGAGACAGCAGCCGCAGCCAAAAACACAGTTCACGATAACAGATGAAAGTTCACTCAGAAATAACAAAAAATGACAATTCTAAGGAAAACTATCTCAAAGAATTACACAACGGGCTCAGAGCAAATCCAATAACGAATTCTTGTATTCTGCCTTCAGTTTCATGTCTGTGAAGTTAACACTGCAGTTCGTCTTATCTCCCTTCCTTGCTCAGAAAATAACTAGTCACAGAAGCTAAACCAAGTAGTGATGACCAGAACGTAAACTTCTGGCTTTTAAAGTTCCTCTTGATCCATCCCCCAGCTCAGTGATGTTGAAGGTACAGAAAAGAAAGCCAAATACAACACCATCATTGCCATTTCCTGCAATTCTTTTCCCTTTTTTGCATCAAGGAACCTCCTCTTGTTACTCATCCTGTTGTAACTCACTTTATTATCATCGTTTACCAGACAACCTCATAATAAAACCACAACTACTTGGGTTTTTTACACCACGAAAAACTTTCTGCACTGCTATCATTTCCATCTTACCTCAAGCACTGGTCCAGCTCCAAGAATAATCTGTTCGACTCCGCTAGCAAATCCCTTCTGGCTGAGGGCAGTGAGGTGATGAATCAGAAAGTTTGTGCTCTGTGTTTTCCCCGAGCCGCTCTCTCCCGAAATGACGATGCACTGGTTCTTCCTCCGCTGCAGCATGGCGTGGTAGGCCACGTCCGCCACGGCGTAGATGTGGGGCTCCAGCTTTCCCAGCTGGTGGTTATCGTACATTTTGACATACTTGGGGTTATAAATAGGTAGAAACTTGAACGGGTTGATAACTATCAGGATGCTGCCTACGTAGGTGTAGATTTTCTCCTGCTTGAAGCGGTTGCGGAGGTTCTCCAGGAGCGTTTTCTCGTTCAGGTCAGGCAGGCCGCACAAGTCGTCGTAGTCCTTCTGCTGCGGCTGGGGCAGGAAGCCCCGCTCCACCATCTGGCGCCGCTCCTCCGTCACCCGCAGCCAGGACTGCAGGCTGCCGTAGTGGATGGAGCCGTCCAGGTTCTTCTCCCGCAGCAGGAAGCGGTAATCCTCCCCGCTTGTCCGGTTCTCGAGGGCCATGCGAGGCCAAAGCATCATGCGCTGCACCGGGCAGTCGGTGGGGTTGAGGATCCATTCCTCCCCGCCGAACTCCTTCACTTCCGCGAGGACGTAGCATTTTGTTTTCTCGAGCTGGAGTTTATTGATGAGTGAATCGATCACCTCGGCAGCCGTGGACGTTTTGCGGGCAGTGATGGGGCAGTAGATGGTCCCTTCGGCGATGCTCCCGGGGTAGATGTGCAGGGTGTACTCGCTGTCCTCAAAGCGTCGTCTGCCTCCAACATCATTCACACTCATATTGGATCCCTTCCCATCAGTACCTGCACTGCATAGCTGGGACCGGCCTGTGTGTTGTCAGGTCATCATGTTATCAACACTGGAAATGGAAAAAAACAAAGAGGTTAAGCTTTGCACCCAGGAGAAGCAACGCAATGGAGCAGCTGAATACCAACTGCCATACCAGTTGCCTTACCGTCAATTAAGGCAACACAAACTGCCTTAAAGACCATTCCCAAATGACATGTGAAAAGAGAGCTGGATTTTAACATACCAAATAATAAAAAAGACCACCTGGTCAGCATGCACATAGCACCCAAACACTGAGCCCTACTCAGGCAGAGCCACACACACCGCCTCAAGCTTTTGCCCATTTTTCCCCTGGCCCCGAGGCATCAAAGATGCAAGCAGACCCCCCTGGTTTTCCATCCATTCTCATTTTTACTGGGAATAAAATCAACAGGAAAAGCATTACTTTTGAGCAACACACCAGACAGCACACTGAACCAACAGTGACATTCTGCTCATGCCAGAGTCGCTCAGCTTTATCCAATATCACCACCAAACAGCTTACGTGAGAGCTACTGCCTCTATTTCCATGTTTACACATTTAGTACAAAGCTAAGGCAAGCATCATTCACCCAACCATGTCTTCAGGAAACTGATCTTCCCAACACTGTCTTCCCCATGCTGTGTATTTTCTCTAAGAGAACTCATCCTATTTTGGACATAAAATGCCAACTTGGAAAGCTGTAACACGCCACCCTCAAGGCATGTTCCAACCAAAAGGAAAATGCCTTCTTTGTCAATTCAAAGGCCCTTTCTGACCAGCATTCAAAAATGACTCTTGAAACAATGATTTGCCTAGTCACAAGTTCAAAAAAAAGTCCATGACTCAGCTGTCACAAGCTCCAAGCTGCCTCGGACTGTAAATGGACGTAATTCCTGCATCAGTTCCAAGAACCGAAGCTGCTGATAAGCGCGATGCCTTGCTGCAGCAGAATGGGACGAAGAACCTGGATCGATTTCACTTCCCTGCTCCCACTGCTGCTCTGAAATCTGGACTGCGATAAGAATCACCAAATCAGAGTGTATTTAGGGTGCATGACACCCTCAAATTTTCACTACTTCACTTTAAGATAAAACAACCATCGCTCTCCCCTGGATCTGGTCCTTGCCCCAGATCCAGCACCCCATAGCGGTGGATGGAATCCTTTCTCCTCCTGAGCAGGAGGATCCCAACCCATTAGGGGACTTTTCCACCCACCAAGTCCACCTTCTCCCAACATGTCCACGTGGACATCAGATACGGCACACACAGCCCACTCACTCACACAGTCCCTTTTTATTTCACTCACACTGCCTGAAAACCACAAACTCAAACATTGTATTGAAACATCTCTAACTTAATCACTACAAGCACGGGGCACCCCACCATCAGCCCCATATAAAAGCAATTCCAACGTCAAGTGTCCCCCGGTCTCCAGCAAGTCGCAGCAAACTCAGAACTCCCCTTGAAGATCTTCACGTAAGCCCAGTATCAAGGCAGGAGAGAACTGGGAGGGGTGAAATCTCACACAGATAAATGTTTGCGTGATGTCCAGCCTCATGTTGAGCTTTTCACTGAGCCTCCCAACAGCTGCAAGAAGATGCTCAGTGTGGTTCACAGAATCCTAGAATGACCTGGGTTGGAAGGGACCCCAAGGATCATCAGGTTCCAACCCCTCTGCTACAGGCAGGGCCACCAACCTCCAGATCAGGGTGCCTAGGACCCCATCCAACCTGGCCTTGAACACCTCCAGGGTCAGGGCATCCACAACCTCTCTGGGCAGCTGTGCCATCACCTCACCACTCTCTCAGTGAAGAGCTTCCCCCTGACATCCAATCTAAACTTTCCCTCCTTCAGCTTAAAACCATTCCCCTTGTCCTAGCACTATCTACCCTTGTAAACAGCTGCTCTCCCTCCTGTTTATCATCTCCCTTTCAATACTGGAAGGCTGCAATGAGGTCTCCCCGCAGCCTTCTCTTCTCCAGGCTGAACAAGCCCATCTCCCTCAGCCTGTCCTCATAGGGGAGGTGCTCCAGCCCTCTGATCATCTTTGTGGCCCTCGTCTGAACCATCTCCAACAGCTCCACATCTTTCCTGTACTGGGGGCTCCAGGCCTGGACACAGTACTGCAGATGGGGCCTCAAAAGAGGTCAAAACCCACATTGGGTTTGGGGTGTGCAGAGCTCCGGGTATTTGGTATTGGGAAAATCATTCAGGGGAAGCATTTCAAGCACTCACCCAGTCCTCGTGCTGTTCCCAAAGCCATGTCCCCACGCTGTTCCCAAAGCCACCGTCAGTACCCAGAACCACAGCGCTGGAGACTGGGATATTTAATTCATTCCACACGTTTCCAATCCCCTCGAATGAAAAGCATTATTTTATGTCGTATTGCTCCTCGCTCCCATATTTCATACAGCATATTATCCCTAGCCCCACGCTATGCAAAGCGGAGAAATTAATGTGTCACATTGAAACACATCTGGCACAGCTTCGCGGCGCATTGCCTGGTAGCAGGACATGCATTATGCACCGGGAAGCGCTCCAGCTGCTTTCCTATAGGTCTGGATGCACACAGATGCAGCAGGGATGATGTCAGCTCGGCGCTGGGCCGGGCTTTCTTTGTCTGGCTCCACGACTCCGGTATCAGCTTTTCTTTAAGGAGGAAAAAACACTTCAGCTCAGTAATTCCTCACAGAGATTTTTCCTCAGAGCTTAGCATGAGGCGGCTGGCTATTTATACTCGAGTTATCTGAGCCTATCAAGGACTGCTGACTCACGTGAGAGCTGCAGAAAGCACTTTAAGTCCATCACCTCCAGTAAAACCAACTGCCACGCTGCTTCCTCCTTCCCTAAACACAAAGCAGCCTGCCACGCTCCCCAAACTCTTTATTCCCAATAGGTGCTGGTCGGCATGGTCTCAGCAGCCCAGCAATCATCACAGAATCACCATCTGCACCCAAACCCAAACGGGTCGGTGTCTGCCAGAAGGGAGAGCCAAGCACCGACCCCAGGCAGCGCGCACCGCCGGGCCCTTCCACCGAGCACGCTGAAACCCGGCGGGGTGAGAGAGTGAAGAGGTGTTAATGTGAGCCCCATAAATCCCAGGAGGCGCACCGTGATTTGCTCCTAATGACATTAAACACGTCTCAGAGTATTACGTGGGGTCAGAGAAACGCTAATGAAGGTAATTGCCTGTGGGCTGCCAGCTGATGCGCGAGAGCCCAGCTCTGCGTCCAACGCTGGAACGCACGGTGGAGAGAAGGCTGCAAGGAGCACACGGTAACCAGCAAGCGTCGGGAGAGGGGCTCTGCTCAGAAACTGTCCATACAGGCCCTCAGATCAGCTTTTACATCACTTTTTAAGTTAATCACATTTTTGTGCTTGGAAGCTAATAAATTCAGTATGGAGGCGAGAAGAGCCAACGCTGCTCTCAGCACAGGCATTCGGCTTCACCACGTGCCCACACTTAAACGAGGGCAGACCAGAAACGATGGCAGGTCTCAGGCAGATGGTTTATACCCACCTACGGAAAAGCGAGCACCTTGCTGGAGCCGGCAGCCGCCCTGCACCCAGCACGAGGCGGATGTTGGGGCTCCTGGGGCAGCGCGAGGCAGGGACGCAGCGAGCAGCAGCGGGATGCCGAGCCGCGGCGGGCAGGGACCTGCAGGGTGCACCCCAGCTTAGAAAGAACTGCACAGGGCCCAGGAACGCTTCGGCCAAAATGCACGGTTTATGCATCCCTGTGAAAGGAGGGCTCTGGGAGCAGATGATGTTTTAACTCCAAATGACCCTGCATGCTGATTTTGCTCCGTTTGCTATCACGTAATTCTGCTCTCAGCAAACAAAGCACAATCCAGACACAAACGTGAGGCTGCAAACTAAGTCCTGTCCCCTCCTACCCTACAAAGCAGATTCACATTTACAAGGAACACAGAATCCCACACAAAAATCACAGCAATAACCCGATGACCAGCAGGCCAAAAGGAAAAGTATATCACAATCGGTCGTGGTCGGTGAGCGATCGCTTTGTACAGTCACTTGTTTTGTATATAATTATCATGACTGTTATTGTACTCCATTTTCCTCTTTCTGTTAGTAAATAGTTTTTATCTCAACCCACGAGTTCTGCCTTATTTCTTGATCCTCTCCCCCATCCCAGCTGGGAGAAGATGGGGGGGGTGAGCAAAAGGCTGTGTGGGGTTTCCAGGCCTCCCTGCTCAAACCAGAACAGTTCCTAAGCAAGTTTTATTCTGTAAGCAACACCACATGAGTGAGAATGGCTTCATTACCTTCGGAAGGACGGAGAAGTGGGGACAAAAGGAGCCTGGAGCCTCTGGGATTACGCATCACTGCAAAGTGCACAAGTGCAGGCTTTCGGTTGTGCTGTTTCCTGCTTTTCTGCTCAGAAAGACAGATCTCAGTATTTTCCTTCTCAGGGACAATGCAAGCAACACAAGGCAAAAAGCCAACATAAGCTGTCCATGGAAGCATCAGTATCCGCCATCAATAATCCCAGACAGCTAAAGCCTGAAATCATGGCTGGGGCTTGCCAAATACTGGAGGACTGGAAAAGAGAGAGCAGCGTCAGCGCTGAGGCTGCCGGAGGGGCAGCTCTGGAAGCAAAGTAACTGACAGGAACACCGAGGGGTAACTGTAAAAACAGTGGAACTTTCTCCCCGTCCCCAGTCCTCAGCCTCTCCTGAAACAAAGAACTCCAGCAGAGCTCAGTGCAGCACGCTGCACTGCTCGATCCGAGCACGCTGCCCAAAGGGCTCCCGCAATTCTCCTGGGCAGCAGCACCCCGCCAGCACCGAGCTGCACCAGGCTGCTGCCATACAGACTGCGGCACACAGGTAAGGCACAGAAGCCCACCTGGATGCCAAAGGTCTCCCGGCACAAGGAGGAGACAGACAAGGGCAGTTCCCTCCATTTACAAACAAAAGCCTCGTGCACCGTTTCACTCATCCAGAACACAGTTACTGCATACAGCCTTACCAACCAATTCGCTCAGCAATCTGCACGGTGCTAAGCCTCCCCCTCACATGGCCTTCCTCTTCTTTGCCTTCCTGGTTTTCCTCTTTTCATGACGGAAAAGACGCATACCATAGCTGAATCGCCCACTTCAGAGCCACCCAAAGAACCTCACGCTGCGAGTGCATGGGCCTGAAAGCAGCACTGCTGTGCCCAGTGCTGGGGTGGGGAGGGCAGGGCACTGCCTGCAGTAGCACTGCTGCAAGGTCTCCATAAAGAGAGCTTCATATAAAAGGACCACAGCCCCTAAGGGAATTAAACTCATGCAGGAAAAGAGAGACTCGCAAGTGTTACTGTGCTGGTTTCTGATGGCAGCTCAAATGGAGTGCTTCAAAAGAACTGGTAAATGTGGACGGCACGGGAAGGGGCATCCAGGAGTCTCTGCATGCAGAGAAAAGCCCTTCTGGGCACAGTTCAGGGGAGCTTTCTGGCACTGCCAGATGTCACGAAGAGCCAATGCATATTGCCAGGAACACCCAACAAATCCGCTGCCCCTCCACTTCCCACGCTGCAGCAAACCCAAAGGATTCTGTACATAATCCTCCTCGGTGCCTGCAACCCAAGGCAGACTGGTAAGCATCAGTTGTTGTTATTTTGGCTGTTATGGTCATAACAAAAGAAACCGCTTGGCAGGCATTAAGCACCATCCCTCTGGGAGGGGGAAGCTGGTGAAAGCACCTCCATCAGCAGAGGTCACCCCCACTGGGGTCAGGAATACACACACTGTCCTCAGTGAAGATTCCCAGAATGTGAAATAAGCAGCTGTGGACACACAGCTCCAGCCATGGAAACAGATCCCAAGGATGTACAGTTGTCCGTGCTAAGTGTGACCTGAAACAGGATACAAACACTTTGTAGGTTGTCCCTACTCATTGGCTTTTCCATCGACTTGAAAATTGAGAGAAGTCATCTCAAGCTTATTTTCCTGGATTTTTACACTTGCATTCACCACTTCTACCAGCACCGTGACTGTTCACCTCTGTGCTGAGCGCCTGGACCCAGCTCGTCGCGTGGCAGCTCCTCCACGCCTGTAGCACTTGCCTGGCTGTGCAATGCACGTCTGGCTTCTCTCTCTGAGGTGCACCCCCATTCACCACACCTGAACAGCACATTTCTTCCCATCTGAGGCCCACGGATACACAGAACACCTCAGCAGATGGTTCCAAAGCTGGAATTACCCCACATTTTGAGGTTTTGCTTTTCCCTGCGGTTCAGGAGCTATGAATGCCGCCCAACGGCCCCCCTCCCCACAGCTCAAAGGACACTGCTACCCATTAATCATCCTCCTGCTGATGTCTGGGGTGGAAATCTGTCAGATTGTAGCAGACCTTTTTTCTAAGACAAAATGAAAAGAAAAAAAAAAAAAATACAGGAAAAATTGTTGCAATACAGTTCCTAGAGGCTGTTGCAAACGGTTCTTAGGAACCAGGAACTGACTTCAGGCATGAATAATATCACAATCGCTTACTCTTCCCCTTAAGGTCAAAGCACCTTCTGTGCAGAGAATGAATCAGTGTTCAGCATTAATCACAGCCCCGCCGTGAATGAGGCGTTTGTCTGCAGGGCTGCTGCCCCGCTCGCTGCAGGGGCTGCAGCGGCACCGAGGAAGGCACGGAGCAGAGCAGAGGGGCTGCAGGAAGGCACGCTGCGGTCTGGTGATCGAGGGAACTGAATGGGAGAAGTGATCTCCATCCCCGCTTCTGCCACGGGCTGCGGCGGATATGGGAGGCGAGAAGCAGGGTGCAAACAAAATCTGTCGCCAGCATCCCCGGCCGTTCCTCTTTCCTCAGCTCCCAGCCTGAGTCACTGCAGCCTGGTGCTAGGAGTGCCGCAGCTCTCCCGAACCGTCCCCGCACTACAGCCAGCTGCTTGTGGCCCCCACCCAGCAGCTGGCACCTGAAGGGCGATTCTCTCCATGCCCCGGAGCTTCATCTCCCCATCACACCGGAGTGAGCAGGGTCACAAGGTGCTGGGTACCCAGCTCATCCTCACTAAAAGTTTTGCCCAGTGGTTAAGCACATCCAGCACCTCGCCCTCCACTGCTCCCTGTGTCCCTCTGGTGTCTCCTGGCTCCTGAAAGCCAGAGCAGGCAAATACAGTGTTATCTGTGTACCACCGCCGTTTATCTGCTAAACATAAATTAGATTGTGATCCCAAAGGAGGGAACGGAGTGAGGCTGGTCTTCAGAACCAGAACACCCAACCTGTGATGGGCAATAACGAAGGACCATGGACCAGAAAGCGCAGAGAGGCACTGCCAGGCATCACGCTGAGGACGCCTCACCAGCCCCAGAACAGACCCAGAGAACAGTTTGCAGCGCTGAGGGATCACACAGGCGTTAAGGACAAGATGCTTCTGTCCTAGGGAGCTCCAGAGAACGAACCCAGGGACATCAAACCCCTGCACCTCCTCATGCCTTGCAGCACCAGTGCTGGGGGACACGCGGCCACGGGCTGCGAGCACGGCTGCAGCACAGGAGGCACCGCACCGCCTCCAGAACACACTCCTGGAAGAAGAGCTGGGCAGAACCGGTGCCTGTGCAGAAGCCATCCACCTCACACAGACA
This sequence comes from Penelope pileata, assembly GCA_013396635.1. Classification (NCBI taxonomy): domain Eukaryota; kingdom Metazoa; phylum Chordata; class Aves; order Galliformes; family Cracidae; genus Penelope; species Penelope pileata. The sequence goes on from WBMW01004022.1 coordinate 154,321, forward strand.
CAGCACACCCGTAGCAAAATGTCTCTGCAGCACTGCGTTAGAACATGTCAGAAGATGAGTGAAGGAAATGGCAGCTTAGGAGAAAAAATAGAGTTTTATATGCTGTTTTCAAGAAATAACTTACCATTCTTGAATAGTACGTCATGATAACTTGAGGTTTGGTTGTTTTTCTTCCCCCAAAAATCTTAAGGGCATTGATGTTATCTGGCAGAAGCGAATACAACCTGGCTGCAAAGCCAAACATCAGCGCAGCAGTGCTGGAGACTGCAACTTCACCACTGATGGTCCCATCCCTTGCGTTACAAAGGACGAAGGACTGCAGCCAACACTGAAAAGGGGATGGTTTTAGAGCCTCCTCACAGAGAACTCCTTAGCTATCGACCACATCGCAATAAAACACTCCAGCGTTCCCAACTCAACTTTGTTGCACTGCACAGAAATGATTACCCATCTGCTCCCGGAGACTCCGCAACACAGAAGAACTGGAGCTTGCTCTTCTGCTACGAAGACACTTCCCACTCTCCTGCTGATGGGACACATCCTGAAAATGCATTCTCCAAGACAAAAACTAACGACAAAAGGAACACTCACTGGTTTTAAGCCAAATAATTACTATTTTTTTAATATATATTTTAAGTAAAATATACCTTTTAGTAAACTGCAGTTTAAATAGATAGATCTCAAAACAAAAGCAAAAGAAAAAAAATGAAGAAATCCGCCCTTTTCTGTTCCATTAGTCACTGATTAGAGCTGTGGGCGCCCGGAGGTGCCGAGCCCTTCAGCTTAAGCCATCAGCAAATCCCAGCAGCCCTCGCATTTGTTCTTCCTCTTCTCCAAACTCTCTTGCAAATGTCATTTCCAAACAGCGGTTTCTTCTGCCCTAACTCTCACTTCCGAAATACAAATCAACGAGGCTTGGACGCCATCCACCCAGGTTCTTTCAACACCCTCCAGCGCGTTCCCCCAGCGCTGAACGGAGCAGCCTCGCGCTGCAGAGCGCGCCCGGGCTCTGCCTTCCTGTTTGCCACTTCTGCTTGCTTCACCTTCCCATTTGCAATCTGCCGATGAAATCATTTCCCAAAAGACAATAATCTCTTCTGCAGCAAATGAAAGTCAGCCCTCAGCAGCAGAAACTGCAGCCATGCCAGAAAAAAGCAGCTGCTGCTGGCTGGAGGTCCGGCTTGCAGTAAGACAACAGCAACGTGCCCGTCCCAGCCTGGAGCCCAGCAGCTCCGTGCATCCCAGGCAGCAGCTGCAGCACAGCCAAGAGGAACATCATTTGCTGATTCTGAACATCACCGAGATCAGCCTGTCTTAACCAAGAGGAGCACATTTAAAGAGGGGGACATCAGACGAGGCGCAGGTCCTCCAAGCCCCTCTCTTACAACCACCAGTGTTGCAGTTTTAGCAGCACTACCTACCTTAAAGCATTCCATCAGGAAAAGGAATATTGCACCAGCACTGCCAGATCTTCTCCATTAGCCTAAAACGAATCAGATTTTAAACAAGATTTCCAGCAACTGGCTTATGAAAAACCTAAGTTTTTCTTACTCTAAAGGCCATATTCAGGAAAAAAAAAATGCTCATCCCACAGATGATGATAATTTACAAATGAGGGCACAAATAGATTGCCACATTTTAGCTAACCACAAAACAACGTGTTCCATCTCCAAATTAAACTGTCACTGAAGTGCCACAACACGCGTGTCTTCGGAACATGAAGATGAGCAGTGTGAATGCACTGGGACACGAAACCAAAAACAAAGCCTTCTCCCCGCGCGGGTTCTGAAAACACCTTGAATTATAGATGACAGCTTCCCCAAAAATAGCTGTTGTCAGACACCTGGCAGCACAAGCTTTGCAGTGCTTTGAAAACATTAATATCTAAAGGAGAAGCAAAGAAAAAAAAAAGGGGGGAAGGCAACCAAGCATTTAATAATGTATACCATCCGCCTTCTGCAGAAGTATTTCCAGCCTGGTGTTTCAATAATTAATACTAATATCCTAAAACAAAAGGGGAGGCTTCATCAAAATGCTGCTTGCTGCTATCCAGGGCACCCAGACCACCACCTCCACGTGGGTCTTTGCATGCAGCACGTCTCTGTCTACTCAGCCCTGGTGGGGACAAAGCTTCCTACTCAAGTTTCGTATTTCCTCACCAGGTTCTGCAGCTTTGGGAGAGGCGAGAAAGAGGGCATGGCACTGCCATCTGCAGCTGCTTTAATTCTTCGTGGCATGTGTGAAACGAGCCGGGCATCTCCCAGGGAGGGTGAGAGAACGAGATGCCATCCTGCCAACATCTCTAGTAGAGAAGGCAACAACCGGATGCTCCCAGACGCAGCTGTTCTGGGGAATTAGTGGCACTTTTAACGAACAGAGGCACGCTGCTGATGGGAATGCTGAGAAAGTTTCCACCTCCACTGCTTGTCAATGTCCAGAGCAGAAATGCGGCGGCATGATGAGAAATGGATGTGACAAACTAATGGCTGAGCTACGCTGCTCCAAGCGAGCACGCTGGGGGTGATGCCAGCAGACAGCAGATTCGTGCCCTGGTACCCAGGCACAGCACGCTAGGGGATGGCCAAAGCTGTCTGGGAACAGGAAAACAGAAACGAGCCCCACGATCAACAAGGCACCTGGAAACGTCACAGCACAACCTGCACACAGCTGGAGACAGCCAGCAGGAACCAACGCTGATTGCACCCGTGTCCTGATCCCCAAAATAACCCAAAGCCATCCACGCTCGGCAGATGGCATCCGTCCTGGAGACTGCAGCATCCTTTTGAGCTCAGCCATCCCCAAGCTCACGGAAAGGGCTCACACAATTAAGGGTTTTAATTAACTAGGTCGTTACCCTCAGCAAGATAGGACCTACTAAGATTCATTTCTTATTTGTTTGGTTAAAACCGAAGCATCAGAACGTCACAGAAGAAGACTTTATTCTAAAAAAAATGAGCAGGAAGAGGAAAAATTCCGACATGTGCGTGGTGTTTGTTTTGAGAGGCGAAGTGCTCTGGATGGGCTGTCAGAGACCAGCGACAGCATCCAAACCAAACACCGCCAGCTCCGCGAGGCAAAGCCTCAGCCAAGCGAGGAGCAGGACCTGCAGTGGGGATGCTGAGCCCTGGCTGGGCTGCAGCTCAGCCTCTCCTCGAGGTTATCGAGTTACTGCTGTTGGAGATAGAAAAGATACGCTGCAGAAATTCAGCGGGACTGGTTCTGGGGAACTGACGCATCCATCGGTGAAGCAACGGGACAGAAACAGCCCTCGATGGCTTTTTCCAATGAAAAAGGCACAAATGATCACGTATCGACTGCAGAGGCTGTGAGACTGCCATCACAAATGTGTGTTTTAGGATACAAGCCCTCTGGCCTGTTCCAAACTGGGAGGTTTATTGGCATTCAGACACCTCTTGCTAATGGTGCATCACTGAAAAGCATTAGGAAGAAAGCTCCCTGAGCTCCTCCTCCCTGGGCAAAAGCTAGAAGCAGTGCCAGGGCTCAGCTCCTGACTCCACCACTGCACATGGATAACAGTGGAACCTTAAATGGCTGAGTGGGAGCTCAGCAGAAATGACGGCAGCAGAGGAACGCAACTACTGAGTAAACAGAATTCAAGAGAGCACATTCTGGAAAGATCACCAAGTCCAACAAGGGAAGAATAAAGCTGATCGACGTAACAGCCTGAGTATCACTGTGCTCTTTGAAAAAACAAAAAAACAAAAAAAAAATCTCTCGTGGAGGTTGGAGATCTGGTTTCTTTGGAGATCAAGCAACAAAAAATAGCAACATTCACAGGCTGGCAATGGAGCGATTTCCATGCTTCAGAGGGCACAAACTGAACCGAGCGCATTCAATGGAAAGCGGCACAAACTCTTCGCTCTCCCTCGCCCAGCCTGACTGCTTTAAGCTTCCACGTGTCGTCCCGGACTTCAGAAGGCTATTTTTCATCCAGAATAAGAGGGCACAGGGGAGATGGGAGGGAAGTAACCTCTTCTTTCTGTTGGCAGGCATGATTTTTCATTAGAATAGAGCAACACTAAAATCCCTATCAGAAGGGAGGCCTTTCCACCCCACCTCACCCCCTCAAATAACAGAACAGATTCATCCTTGGCCAGAAACACCAAATTCTGACCTGGTCCATCCTCAGAAATGGAGCATTAAAGCCAATGGAAAACAAGCAGAGCACAGAGCTCACACAGCCTGCACCGCGGAACGCCGAGCATCCTCTGATGGCTTCAGGAATTAGATGAGCCTGCACCAGGAGAGCACTCGAGCCTCAAAGATAATCCCACATCCTGAGCAGAAATATCACGGGGAGACAGAGAAGCCGCGTTAAGCGAGGGCTGCAGAAGGGCTCTGTGGACATCTGCTCATGCACTTACCACCCAGCAGCTCCCAAAGCCGCCTCGGCCATGGCATTTGTCCTAATTGCAGTCGGCGGATAATCGCACTTAGCCCGCACGGTTAGCTGCTCTGGGAGTGCCAAACACAACCTGAGAAAAACCTCCCTTCCACCCTGTGCATTCCTTTCCTTGGACATTTACTACAAATCCAAAGCTTCCCTGAGGATGTTCTGGTTTTGAACGTTTCAAAAGCATCCAGCGACTGTAACGGCTGTCACCTTCAGCTGCTGTTACAGGGCTGCTCCCAGAGACCGCCAGCCCCAATGTCTTGGCGGAGCGGCCGCAGGCAGGCACCCAGGGAGCCCTGCTGTCCATCCCCACTGCTGGCTGCTGGACACAGGCACGCTGCTGCTGCCCCTCGTGCAGGTTTCCTGCATCGTCACCCCCAGCTGCCCCATCCCTCTCCCTCTCCTTTCACCTTCCACTTGGCAGCGCGTGCAATCTGTCTCTCCCCAGATCTCTTTGCACCTTTCTAGGGGTGGCAGAGGCCCCTCTTCCCCACACATATAGCTATCAGCCCCCTCCCAACGCAGCACCAAAAACTATCAGTGCCTCTGGACAGAGAGGATGAGATTTAAAACCCCCACAGCCCCCCTAGAGGATGGGTGCATCTCTTCCTTTGTAAGAAATGTCAGTGTATCTTTGAGATACTTTCTTCACCAGTACAAAGACACCATCAGTAAGTAAAAGACCACTGCAGATTTGTTAAATGTAGAATTAACAACTGCATATAGACACATCCCCTTAGTTTTCTTGAGCTTATTTTTCTGATTATTAGGACTTCTAAACTAGAGAGCAACCAGATAGCTTCCATAAACTCAGAATTGCTTCTCAAACTTACTGTCTGCCTCCCAGAACCTTGCACCCAAAGCCAACTGAGGACCGCAGAGCACCTCCTCCACGGCAGGTTCCCGAGCCCTGCACCCCGGGGCAGGCACAGCAGCCAAAACGGCAGCAAGCTGCCAGGCTGCCCCTGGAAGGGGACGGATGCGATCAAGGTCAGCGTGCGTTATCTGAAGAAACTGAAACGCAGCGCTGATGGCAGCCGAGCCAGGGGAGAACTGGCTCGGGTAACACTCACAGGCTCCATGTCTGCCTTTTATTTACAGGAAGGACAACTGAGAAGAGAGCCACAGGCACGCCAGGTTAGCCAGATCTAAGCGGTCTTCCATCATCACCCAGAAACCATAAGGAATTTTCCCCGGTATCAGACCCTCAGCTATGAGAATTAAACATTGACTGAGAACGAGAAGCCATGCTCCTTGTCGCTTCCACAACACAAGGTCAGAGCTCTCCCCAGCACCTCCAGGCAAAAACACCTTAAAAGATCCTACAGAAGAGGTGAGGCCATTTGCTCTCTTCAGCCATGTCCCTCAAACCTAGATTTGTACTCAACCCATAAAACTTTCAGCTGAAATACTTTCAGCTCTGTGCATGCACACTGTACGCATTTTTCAGACCCCAGGAATCCATTTCCCACAACACCCACCCAGGAAAGCAGCACAGCCCCACGTACCGCAAGCAGGCGTGAGGTAGGGGGATCTGAGAACTGACGCCAACCACTTGAACCAAACGCTCCCAGATTACGGCCAATTATTGCAGTGGCTCGAGGCCAGCAGAGCTCTCCGTCAGAGAAAGAGGTCGGCAAAATCCAATAACGAGTATTTAACAGGACAAGTAAACAACAGGAGTTCGATTTTCTGGCTGGAGGCAAGTTCACTGTGCAAAAGGGAGGGGGCAGAGGGGAGAGCCAGCAATAAAATGAAATAAAAATCAGCAGATTTAACCTATTCGGTGGATTTTTCCCCCACTCCTTGCACTCCGTTTCCCTGGCAGAATCAGAAGCACCGGGATGGGGCTCTCCCGCAGCCGCTCTGCGACGGGGCGGGCACGGAGCAGATGCTGCCTCTCAGCTCTGATCAGGAGCACAGAGACACGGCACCTGTCAGACACGCAGCTCCAAAGGCTAGCTGCCATCGCCAACCTGGGAATGTGCTGCAAGGAAGCACAGGTGTGCTGCTACTCCTCCTGCAAATTTAGAAATTGCACTCAGGAAGGAAACGGAGACTTGGGGTTGATCTCGCGGTGAGGTGGGTAGGACTCAGCCCACCGCATCATGGAACGCGAGAGGAAGAGCAAGAGGCATCCATTTCCTATCACCACAAACGTGCTGGCAGGAAAGGGACGAGAGAAAGCCAAGCTGCCGCTAATTAACCTGCATTGTTCACAGGACTGAAACAGATCTCGTTATTTCTTTACCAGCACGAGAGATAAGGAGGACAGTACCAAAAGTCCTCCTATCTGTTCATAAGCTCTAAAGAGCTTTCCTGCCCCGCTCCACCAAATGCTGCCCCTGGCACACCACCTCCACGGCACGCACAGGGAGCAGCCCAAGGCCTGGCCCAGAAGCCCGGGGTGTCGCTGACTTTCAGAGAAGCGACCCGTGCTGCTCCGGCCGTCGGGAAGGCTTCTAGCAGCGCAGCCCTGGCCTTGCCTAACCAAACTGCTGAAGTGTTCCAGGCTCAGGCTCAGCCCCAAAGCCACGCTCTACAGGTGTGTTAGAGCCAGCTCAGCACGACTGCTGCTGGACCTCAGCTGCAGGCAGACAGCGGGGTCAGAAGTCCCACGCGATGCGGGCAGCGATGTCTTTAAGCTGCTAGCATCTGACACCTGAGCCACGCACAAACCCACTCACTGCATTCCCGGTTATCCTGATTGACTTCAGCAGGAACAGCCTGTGACACAAGTCTCATCGATTTGCCGCTTTCCCTGGTCCTTTCCAACCAAGCTGCAGCAAAACTCACCTTCAGCTTGACTAAAAGCAGCTTCATCAACCTGAGCTTTTACTGGGTAATCACCTTTGACAGGCCAGCTGCTCTATCAGGCACTGTAAATTTGATCCTTATTCAAATAACCAAATTGCTAAATAAACTTCGGTCACTTCTTCAGCCTAAGGACAACCTGTTCGCCTCCAGCACAAACCCACTCAAACCACTGTACTTGCTGCAGTTTCCAGCACCACTGGATGATGTTAAACTTGTCAGCATTGGGAGCTCAGCACAGAGGTCCAGCCTCTAACAGTGCTGCGTTAATGAAGCATCAGCCACAGCTTTTAACTGCAGCTCAGCTCATTCTTCAGACACGGATCGTCACTTCTTAAACAGGAGAAATCACATCCCTCCCAAATGAGATTGTGCTTTCTCAGAGTACGTAATTCAATTTTGTAATTTCAATTTCCAGTCAACTATGGCAATCTTAAAAAGTCATTCAGGAATCTTTTACAAAATACATAGTGTGCAGCGTCAACCATTTTTCCCCCAAGAAACGTTCCCTCTGCAACACCAGGGAAGACCCAGCTTGTCCCAGTCCGTGCTACAGCCCCAATCCTTTAAACTCACTGCAATACTCCAGCTACTGTGTGAGCTCCTCTTTTTGCAATTAATGTTAATTAATTAATAGAAATTAAGGTTGAGAAGTCGTTCATCAAGGAAAGGTCACATTGGTGGAATACGGAGGCTGAAGAAGTCTTCGTGCCCAAAGTGTCACCATTTCTGGCCCCTCTAACAGAGGAAAGGAGGTGGAAAACTCAGGGATGAAAGCAAGTATCTCACTCAGAGTTCCTACCTCTGTCACCTGAAAAGCAGAGAACGTGCCGGTATAGCCTGCTAAAATAAAACATGCAAGCATGGTAATTATCTGTCCGAAGTGCCTTACCAAGCATATGGTATGGAAATGAAATTGCCTTATCTATTCACTCTGCTATGTGATGAGATCAACAGAAGGAAGCGTGAAAAAACGTTTAAAAATATATTCAGTGTAGGATCACACAACTGAAGAACATTCATCATCAGGATAATGTAATGACACTAGGAAATGAGCTAAGTGAACTTAAGATTGAAGTCTCATTTTTTTGAAGTGCATCTGTTTGGCTCATATCAACCTGAACCTCATCATCCAGCCACGCTGGTTTTCATCTCAGATGCATACATGTAAAAGATGCATGCACATAAATCAAAAAAGCATCTTCGACAGGCACTCATGAAAAACATGCCTTTAATTTATTTTCACGGCCCTGCTGAGCAATCTGGATCCCAGCAGCTCCCAGCTGCAGCCCTCCGCGTGTGTGCACGATGGATGAGATCTCACTTCAGGTCGACCCTTACTGGTTTGCCAGGCTTTGTTGGCTTCTTGGTGTGTCTGGGGAGAAAGTGTCAATCTTCACTAGGACAAGTTAAACCAGCTGCTTTTTCACTCGAGTGGATAAGAGGCACTGGAACAAGCCACGTACACCCACAAGGGCAGCACGCTCCTGTGAAGGATGTAACATGCTCTGCTGCTCATCCCCTGGCATCACCCAACCACTTCTACAGTTGCTGCTTTCTGCAATTGGAAACGAGGACGGCAAACCTCTAGGTGGGCTCACCATGGAACCAGTCAGGTAGAGACCAACGAGCTGATGACATTTCTGAGGATTCCCAACCAAGCTTTAAAGAAATGTCAAGAGATGTCACCAGTTCAATTTCAAGGTGGATGACACAGGCGGAAGGCAGCTCAAGCAGGAACAAGATGATGTTGGGTAGCTTCAGTCCCACCAGGTCTGTGGGCAAACATCCCCAGAAGCACCAGGCAGAGGAAAAACCAAACAAAGGCCCTGACGCAAAGAAGCTTCCATAATTAATGTAAGGTTTTTATTTTGATGCATACAAAAAAAATTTTTGAAGTAGCTCCACTCAAATCACCTAACTTGACCACGCTGCTGTCTCCAATGTGCTGATCTGGTTACTGACTTCACCAGACCTGCCACATCACTTCCCTTACACTTTCAGCACCCTTAGCTCTCTGAGGTGATGGAGGTTCATCACTGCTGCACCACATCCTGAGAAAACCAAAGCACCAGCATGAGCCAGCAGAAAGAAGCAAGAAGTTCAGTAGTTAAGCCAACCAATGATGGATCGAGGGCACGTAAAGTATGAATGAGGAGAAATGTAAAACTGAGAAGATTAGCTATTTTATACAGGAATATATAAAAAAAATGTAAAAAAGCCAAAAACAAACATCATCATTTCATGGGTTGGGTTACTAGGCTTCGCAGGAGGGAGCTTTCCAAGGGAAGTCCTGGTGCTGCTTTGAAAAAGGATCTGAAAAGGAGAAAGCTCAGACAAAAGTTTTATTATCAGAACAAGAAACCTCATTGTCCACAACGGCTGCACCTCAGCAGATCTCTCTCCCACCAATTGCAGGATCATCTCTGGAAGCCATTTTCTCTTTCCTGTACCAAACAAACCCACATCACAACCTCCGGCACCCCAGTAGCATTCAGCACCTCGTTGAGGCTCTGTGCACCCCACTTCCTTGCTCTGCCCAGCCCTGGGGACATCCAGGCTCGGGCTGCAGAACGGACAAGTGGTTGCACGTGCAATGGCAACGCCCAGCTGCCGGGCCCTGCCGCCCTCCTCCTCCGCAGGTCGCTGGGCTGCGGCGGCAGAACTGTGCGCAGCTCAGCCATGCTGCTGGGAAGCCCAGGCTGACACAAACTGCAAACACTGGATTCTTTATGCATTTTCTGCATGCACGCCATAGGCAGCTCCAGAAGGAGTGTACATGTGGAGAAGTGGGAAAAGTATTTGACTCGCATGACAGGGAAGGGCTCTCAGCGGCCGTGCAGCCGAACCTGGCTTGGTGCGGGGCACGACAGCTCGCTCTGTGATAGGGGCAATCCAGGAACCCAGATAAGTTTGTTCTCTGAGCATAAATAACCTGTGCTCAAGCTCAGCGCCGTATCTCGAGGAAGGATAAAGACCTTGGCGGTAGCGCGCTAGTATTTGTCTACTGGCTTATCAAGCGGGAGCCTTATTACCAAGGCTAATTGAGGCAGAGATTAGATTTCACGTATGAAGGCACAGACAATAGCATCAGATACTCTTTGAACGCCAATCAATAAGATAAATGCTGTGAATGTTCTCCTTAACAATGCCTCCAAAGAGCAAGGAAAGGACAGAGCAGAGAAGGCAGACAGACCGACCACCAGCACAACCTGAGTGCACCCCAGTGATTTCCACGTCTGCAGCACGCACGTCTGCTCCAGCTTCCTCCCAGCGCTGCCAAGCCACGCACGTTATGAGCGCGTCATGTTTCTGCTGTTAAGAAGCTGCAATGCTTTCTTTTATCCTCACCTCCTCGTGCAGATGTCCAAGCAGCTACAAGTAGGTCAAGCCTTAATGCCAAGGTCTTAAAAGTCTTCTGCTTGTAGACAAAGAGCTGAAAATGGGCATTTTCCCCCCCAAGACAAGACCCCAGGCCGCCCTTAATCCCAGCACTGTTATTCTTGCACGACTGAGTGTATTAAACGTGAGAGCCCCGAGACACGCTCAGCCCTTGCTGCTTCCTGTCCAGAGCACGCGGCTGAACGCAGAGCAGGAAGGAGAAGCCTCAGCACGAGCTCCCAAGGTGAGAAATGGCACAAAAAGGGTCCCTGCAGCAACTCCGAACCTGTACAGTGAAAATGCCACGGTCTCTCGGGCTCCGCAGACAGTTCCATAAAACAAGGAGGACTCTCAGCAGATTTCATTTGGGTTTGCTTTCCTAAGCAAACAACGAAAACCACCCTGGTATCTCCAAACTAATTAACGAAGCCAATAAATCAAGGGAACAGAAACACTTGGTTTCAGCTCATCTTCCAGCAACGCTCAACGCCCCGCTGCAGCGACACAAAGGAGAGCAGAGCTGCACACGGCGCCGGCCCCAAGCCACTGCTGCACTCGCCTCTATCATTCTAATCCTAGAAGAGGAAAAAGCTAATCCTCCCCAACGCTTTATCATATTTCATTGCACAGACATCACCTCACTCTTCTCGGCCAGCAGCAACTACAAATAGTCCACAGGAAGCCACTAATTTCCTGAAAAGAGGGTAACTCAGAATCATAGGAAACAGAGAAAACTCAAGCTGGCTGCAACATTTTGCCTAGGCTAAGCATGTCATCGGAGGAAAAAAGGCCGATCAGCCACAGGGCTGAGCCTGACCAGAAGCCATACAAAATTAAACAAGACCCCAGTTCATCCAAATCGTTAGCACAGACCCAGCGAAGCAGTAAGAAGCATCTTCATACACACGCCTACTGAAAGCCACAATGCATGCTGGGGCACAGCTTTAAAACGGAACTGCCTGAAGATTATCCAAAAATCCCAATCAGAGGCAGAAACAGAGCTATCTTGGTTGCCAGATACACGGAGCACATCACAAATCAGAATGCCGTGTAATTAAACGCTCACCTCAACGATCACGTCAGAAACTGAACAGCAGAAGAACCACAGCTTGAGCCACAGGAACAGCACCTGCCTCCTCACCTGACTCTGCTTCCAGGAAAGCACATGCTTCGTCACCGCGGACTTCCAAACACCACCAAGTCCATACTGTGTTCTGTGCTAACAGTGTGAAATTGCTGCTGCTGAAAATCTCGGTGATGCAGTGACATCTCTCCTGTTCAAACCTCTATCAGCAGCTGTGCTGATAGATCAGGGGCACGGGGGACAGAAACTCCGTGCTGCTGCCGCCAGTCGCCACGGTGCTCTCTGCAGAAAACAAACCTAAATAAAAACGTGATGCTTTGATGACTTAGCAGAAAAGTTGGTTTCAGAATGTCCTACTTGTCCCAAAACACAGCGCAACAAAAAGAGGAGGCAGTGCACAGAGCGACACACAAACACCACCCGAAAAAACATACTGAGAAAATGAGACAGACACCTGTAATGAGGATAGCAGCCCTCCAGAACTCCAGGGATTGCACAACAAGCAGGTGATGCACAAACACACCCCTCGCTAGCAGCTCTCTGCTGTGGACTTTGTCACGCAGAGGAAACAATTAAGATGTGGGCGAAGGCAAGAAATGTGCGTGCAATGTGGCAGCAGCGGAGGAATCAGCATGATCCTACGGTTAAAATGTCATTTGCAAAACAAAAATTGAGGGGGCTAATCTAATAGTAACAGGGAAAATAAAAGGTCTCACTGGTAAGAAAGAACAGCACAGACCAGGCTTTGGAGCTAAGGTACCACTTCACAACCCTTGAAACCCCATCTATTTGTTTTTTTGCCTTTTTCCCCTTAGCACACAGAATTGTGAAGATAAATGCTTTTCCCTTTCATCCACACTTGTAAAACTCCCATCTCAGGCCCTAACCTCTGCTGCAGCACCTTCCCTCTGATCACAGCAACCTCACCCTGTCTCAACCTGCCAAAAAGCTGCAGCAAAAAAAAATATAGATATACATTTTTTTTAATACGACCACATCACTCTCTGCTTGCATCCCAGTGCATTCTTACTGAATTCATTTTACATTTCTATCTGCACTTTAAGGCTCTTCCTTGTGTATAACTTAAGATCCCTATCGAGAGGGTGACTCCTCTGCCAGCTCAGGATGCCAACCTCCATTTCCAACCCATCAAGAAAAAACCTAGCAGCCACTTTCATCGTTTTCCAAGAGTCTCCCTTCACACATCCAGAGAAGCAGCCTCCAGACATGTATGCATCCTTTTCACACTCTCTCAAGCTTTTCCCTTCTTTGCATGACACCTACAAAAAAAAAAATAATCCCCCTGTTTGGTTAGCTGGACCCCACGCTAACGCAGAGCCTGCTGCTGCTGTTCTGCTGCCCTCCTGACAGCCCCTGAGGATGCAGCTCAGCAGAGGCAGCTGCTTGCACCGGGCACCATCTCCTCTGTGGGAGCCCCTGGGATGTAACTGGATCCAGGCACGTCCTACCCTGCCGGTGGCACCACGCTAAGTTCTCCTGGTGGAGGAACCAGAGCCATCTTGCTCGGGATAAATAAGCTTATGGAAAAAAAAAAACAACACTGTTTTGAAGGTTTAAAGCAATCTTGGTTTTAACTGTAGTGAGAGAGCAGCATTCATGTTTTTTGTTTGACCAGCAGAAAGAAGGAGAGGGCAGGAATCTCTACTGGCATCACAACCCTGATGAGCGCACCTCTACCCGCACCTCCAGGAAAAAGAAATAAAAAATTCTTAGACTTCTTCTTAGCTGATGCACTAAACCTGGAAATGGAGCTAGAACCCCAAACACGAGCTTTGCCGCACAAGGAACGGAGAAGTGGAAAACCCGCTCTGCCCTCTGACGCTGTCGTTGAACACGGAGGTGTCCCCAGCGGGCAGGACCCCGCGGCTAAGATGTGCCGTGCTCAGAGGTGCCAGGAGAGACCCTTCTCAACAAATTACCAAGAGTTTATCATGAATTTCCCTGAGAGACAGGCGCATCCTGCAGCCTTCTGCACATGAAAGGTTCCAGGACAAGAAAAACAGCCCCTGCTCAAGGAAAAGTCCTGGTTCAACTGCGGTTTGAAAGCACGGGCTCCTGCTTTGATGCACTGCCAGCAGTCGCCTCCAGCGAGGAAGCCTGGGCTGAGTCACGGCACCGGCACAGGGACCTTGCCAATCAGGGCTGAAAAGCAGGAACAGAACTTTGCATTTTCTCCCCGCTTTTCCTCCTCGCTCTGCCACACTTGTTCCTGCACAGTAGCTCTGAGCAATTGCACGCTGTACACCAGCAGAACAGAAACAGAACCGCACCGCAGAGCCGGGGAGTGTCTGCCCATCAGTGCCCTTTTTTTTTTTTTCCCCCTAAAAGGAAAAAAAATTAAGACAAGGGTGCGTTAAAGGACTGAAAGGTTCTTACCAACTTGAATGAATAGGAGTTCACTACTTTCCACACCTGTGGAACCACAAGCCAAAAGCTCACACTGCTTCTGCACCACCTCCTTAAATGCTGTTTCCCCCAAGCTGAGTTAGTTCATACATAAATCCAGAAAGAAACTCCTAAGTCCCAAAGACAACCTCAAGAGAAAGAAGCCCAGCCCCAGTCTGCTCTCAAACCGGGGATGAAACACGTCGCAGGTTGATCCATTTCACATTTACAGAAAACACATGGGTCAAAGCAGTGTCTGTTACTAAAATCCTGCATTAAGACTCCAAACCATCACACAGTTCGGTTGTCATGCCACGTCCCTATCCCCGGCTGACTCAAGGCATTTCCTTGCCTCCTTCACACTGCCCTCCCAACCTATTGCTATGCAAATCCCTATTAAAGGAAAAGCAGTGGTAACATCTTTTCAGTCTTCTCAGCCCCATTTGGCAGTGCTGGTAACAGAATTACTAACCCAACACGTTCTTTACTTACAGACCCAACCAAAATTGCAAATCATCATCTGCTGTAGCTGCTGACATGACTCCAGTGGAGCATTTGAAATCTCACTCCATGCTTCTTTATTGTTTTATCTATCCAGCCCAACTACTAATTTAAAGGAAACTGTGCTGGATGCTCTAATTGACCCTGTTCCCTTCCTTCCCCAGTTTGTCTCTATAATTAGCCCTTTCCAGCTCAGCCTAGCAAACAGAATCAGCAGCAGGACCTTTTGCAGCCACACCCTGCAGACCACAGCAACTGGCTCACATTGTTTGCCCGAACCAACACGCATCTCTGACTAGCTGCTCCGGGACAAAAAAGCGAAGAAGAAAAAAGACAGCAAGAGTAAACACGTCGCCATCGTTTTCCAGCATGAAATGAGGAGCCAACCCAAATGACAACTTAACCTGCACCATTAATCCACTGGGCATCCATAGTAAGAAGGTGAGCAAAGCCAACACCAGTGTCTGTCTCAAAGCAACATCCAGCTGCACAGCCAGCACCAAATTCACATAGGTAGGACTTGCACTGCTGCATATTTGAACACATGAAATGCAGAGAATGAATCAGTATCGAGTAAGGCACTGGGAGGACCCACACCTTATTTGCTTGAGGAATTGGATGGCACGTACAGAATGAGGAAGGGAAATAACAAAAGAAAAAAAAATAGTCTTATCAGTAAGCAAATGCCACCGAGGAATATTTACTGCCCTCCTTGCCTCTACAACAGGCTGAGCAGAGTTTTGTTTATTTTCAGGTATTTTCAAGCAGACAATCCAGCACACCAAAGACTAACTTGGCTTTCTGCTCCCATTTTCCCATTTGACTTTGCAACTTGAATCCTTCTGCTGTGACTCTGCAGGCAGAGCGCTCCACAGAGCTCTTTGTCTCCTGGAGCTCAGGGCCAGATGCGTTTGCCTTTTTGAATGAATTAGCATCGCTGTGTCCTGCTATCTCATCACAGCTGAGACTGAAGCTCTCATCCTCAGACTCCTCTGCGCGTAAGCTAATACTATTCCAGCATTTCAGAGCACACAAAGATGCGTACTGCCACAACTACCGAACAGCCCTCGCTTCATCCAAAATGAGGTTTTTGGCTCTGTGAAACATGAGGATTACACGCAGCGGAATCCTAAAGGACAGCCAGTGGAAAATGCCCCACACTGCCCAGACTCAGGCTCGCCCGCGCCACAAAAAGCTTTTTAATTACATGTCACAGCCCCATTTCACGCAGGATAAGAGTCGTAACCCAGCTCGTCTTCCCTCAGATCAAACAAGCCGTGCTTCTGAGCAAGGATTATCCCCGTCTCGAGTGAGAAGTTTCTCACCTTTGTCTCTCCCCTGCTTTAGAAGTCTCTGTGGTTGTGGCTTTGTAATCTAGGTTCACAAAGCTGCCAATCCCAGATCTTACCATAAAAAGGTCCAAAACAGCCTAGACTACGAATGAATGCAGGGGATAAAGGAGGATGGAGGGATAGGGACGGTGGGAGGACAAGAAAAGAAGAAAACTCTTCCTTAGTTGAAAGCATACGCTCAGCCCCATCTTAAAATCAGCTCCAACACCCCCATGCAGCTGAAAATAACTTTTTACAATGGAAACATTTGTACAACTTCACTGAAATAGCCACTTCTCTCGCTCATCCTGCAGCATTTCGTTGGACGCTTTCAGTTTCCAGACCTTGAGAAGCTCAAGGACCCTCAGAAAAGGTCCTATCAAGATATAGAAAAGCAAGCAGAAATTTCGACATTTAGAAAATTAAATGGCAGCTGACAGGAGCCTCACTAATTACAGCAGGATCTAAACCTGTAATGATCCTTCACCTAAGGAAAATTGTTCAAGTTTTTTGAATACTTGTCCCCTTCACCCCCTGAACAGCATACCTAAAAGAAAAGTATGTAGTTTAATGCTCCCAGAAAACCCACAAAGAAGAGAAAGTCATTCCAGATCAAAGGTCTCCAAAAACTCTTTTTGAGTCCCTGCTCGAGTTAACTTACACAGCACATGGCACACAGAAAAACGGCACCCAAAACACTTCAAATCCATGTCTACGTGGCGAGTTTTAATTTCAAAAGCCCCTTTTGTTTGAATGAAGAGGCATTCTTTCAAGGATTTCATTTTCAGTAGAAATAAACATAACGCAAGAGACAAGATTGCAATCTTCCCAGCAAGTATCAGACACTGAGCTACTTCTAAACCGAGGTTCAGATGAGTTTTATGTGTAATTGAAAGTCATCCATATTCAGCACCAGAGAGCTCCCATCGGGGCCCTCCTTCAGACAACAACAGTCGCATAAAACTTCTCACCCAGCTTTAATCCTTGGGTGTCACAGGCTCCTGGACAAACCAAAAATGAAAGCAGCACCAGCGCTTGCATTCGAGCCAGACAGCAGCACTGATGAGCAGTAAAAACCAGAAGAAGAAACTTTAACAAAGTATAAAAAGCCCAAAAGCCAAGTGGCTCTGCAACAAAGAATGCTCACACCTTCTCTCATGGAAGAACAAAATACAGGAAAGTGTGCAGGCACTTTCTTTCCCTGTTGTGGTTGTTGGATCATCCTTCTTTCCAGCAAAGACACGTAATGATGAGTTCTCAGCACTACAAGAGGGCATGTTCTTCTGTGCTCTTTTNNCACTGCAAGAGGGCTTTTTTTTCGGTTCTTTTTTTTTTTTTTTTTTTGCCTTTATTTCACTGTTCCTTCCCCATTCACTGGAGGTGCTCTATTTATTTTCCCTCGCGTTTCTGGTATTGTTCACCACAGCTGAATAGTGACGGCTCCAGAGATGTATTTAAATGAAACAAATGGAGGGAGAGGGATAGGAACAGAACGTATAGTGAATCTGAGCTCAGAAACAATACTTCCAAAGGCAGGCTTGCCCTTCCCATTTTGTCATTAAAAAAAAAGAAAAGAAAAAGGGATGTGATCATGGAACAATGTGCCTGAACCCACGACACTTCTACGGAGTGGCAGGGGCAAGCCATGGGCAACTGCTGCAAGTAATCTCCCTTGGTAATTTATTGCTGAGAGTTACAATTTCAGTCCAGCAAGAATATCATTGCTGAAGGTTAATAAATTCCTTAAGCAAATCACAGAGATGTATTTGGAGAAGCACAACTCTGCCATCAGCCTTCAAACAGGCCCCGTGCCTTCCCGTGAGGAACTGGACAATCGTCTCCGGCTGAACCAGACAAGGGTAATGCAGGCAGCAGAAAAAGTGATTTTGGCTCTGAAATTCCTACCTGCAGACTCCTCGGTTACTTTTGGATAGCTAATTGTGTTTTTGATTGAGTAAGAACGCTACGATTCCGCACTGGCATTAGATTCCAACTAGCAACACACAGCCTTTCACCCTCAGCTGGCAAGGAAACCCCAGTTCCCCACTGAACGACGAGCTGGCCTCGGACTGACCTGTTTGAACCACTCCTGGCTCTGCCTACGCCACTGTGCTGAACCCAGCCACAAACCCTTTTCTGAGGGATTTATCTGCTGCAAGCACATGACCTGACCTCTGCTCCGCGTTGTCCTGCTACCTCCGAGCGCACCCCGAGGCACGGGGAAGCATCCCTGGGTGAGATGATCCGAGGCGATGGCCACGGTGACCCGTCTGCCCCCCTGACACGAAATGCGAGTGTCTGCCTGCGGGGATTACCTGTGCAGCAGTCTCCCCGTGAAACACGGGAGGACAAGCGCGTCACTGCTGCTCACTGAGATGTTTCCCCTCGCTGCAGGATGGCCCAGATCCAGACCGAGCTGCCTGCCTGCCGCATCCTCCTCCGGCTTCAGCGAGCCCTGAGCCAGCAGTATCTTTATTCCCCGATGAAAAGAAACAGGATAACAATGGTGCTGCTTTTAAATGACTTCTGCCAAAACCCCTCTTCCAACAGGAGTTGTTCACTTGTCCTCACCACCGACAGCAGCAACAAATCCCACACAACCACCCTCCGCTCGCTGACCGGTCGGCACACGGGGCTGAACGCAGCCTTAAGGTGTGCGCTCACAGCTCCTAATTGCCAAAGAAGCCCCCCAAAAAGATGATGTACAAACAGAACCTCGCTCTTTCAACAGCACTAGTTCTGAAGCCTTACAAAGTTGCTTAACAAAATTTAATCAAGCGCTAAATTTCTAATGATCTATTGCATTCGATTTTTTTTTTTTTTTGCACCTAATGGAACCGCATTCCTCAACAATTAAATCATTTGGTAATTCCTTCCAGGGGAGGTTGTTGTCCTACACACTCAACAAACACAAACCAAGGTAACAGTTCCTTACCTCGGATAAGTCCTGCAGAAGTAAAAATGTCACCGTTTTTAAGAACTGTGTCTCAGTCTACGTTATGGAAAAACAGTACGGTTACGGAAGCCTCCTAAAGTAAATATTTTAAGTGAACTGTTCGGTGCTCATCACTCAGAAAAAAAACAACACATAGGTGCGGAATACAATAAAAGAATTCTTGGCCGTCTATCAAAAGCATTCACAGTGTGGGTTGACGTGGTGCTTTTTTGCCCCCTGCAGAAATTTCAGTTTTTCAGAGATGGGCTGGACACCGCGCTCCCATCACCGCCCAGCCAGCCCTGGCTGACCACCGTGCCTGGGAGCACGTGCCCTGCTGAAGGCTGTTCGGCACAAATCACAGAAGACAGACTTGAGAATTTTGATTAAAAACCAGCACAGAGGCTGTGGGATTATCAGTGTTTGATGGATGGCATAAGCAGAGACTGCAAACAGACATCTGGAGAGGACTGGACACTACGCTCAAGGTCACTCCATGGTGCATTCAAGGTCAGGGATCAGCAAATAAGATTCATATCCGACAGAGAAGTCCATAGCCTGCATTCACATAAAAAAGTCTTTCTCATCTAGGGGCTCTGAGCCCATTTCACTTCAAAGGCTTCACTCAGGCTGCTGGTCACAAAAGCAGAACGAAAACCAGAACATGCAAAAGCACAAGGCCCCACTAATCCTCTTGCAGCCGCACCGTGGCGGCACGTGAGCCGGCAGCGGTCCCTGCAGCCGCCGTGCGTCCCGTCCCAGAGCCACCACGCCTCATCAAGAAGGCCTGGCCTAATGATTAACAGCGGCCCTCGGGAGGAAACCAAAGGAACCCAGGAAAGCTGGAGCCAATTTCCACTTGGCGGCTTCTTCCCCTTAGCGGAAGATGGGCTTGGTGCAGGACCCAACCCCATCTATGAAAAAGCCAAAGCGCTTCACGGGGCCCTTACAAACCCCTAAAAATGGCGCAAGGGATGCCAGCAGGCTGCTGAGCGAGTCGGTGCTGGCGAGGTGATCTGGCTGAGAGCCATCTCCTTTCCCTCCACCATTTCCTGCAGCCACTCACTCAGATCCACTTTCAGCAGAAGCCGGCGGCTGGACCAGCGTAACAGCACCGGGACAGCACGGTGCTGGCATCGCACACCTGCGAACTCCGAGCAGAACGATGAGCTCCCAGTGAGGCTTCTGAACAAGGGCAGGGATCAGGGACAACCCCGCTCTCCTCAGATGCTTCGTCCGACCCGTGGAAGGTTCATTGCCCCTCACATTGCCACCTGCAAGCCACAGGCTGGAAATGACTGATGCGAGCCAGCAACGGCAGGAGCACAATGTTGTCACTGTAAAGTTAAACCTCTAGCAGCAAAAATATGCAACTGAGTAACGTTACAGTTTGTGGTGGGAAAAAGGCAATTCTCGTGCTACGTTCAGCTATAACAGCTCTCCATAGGCACCAGCTATATGATTCAGCTAAAGCTGCGACCGCTAACAGAGCCCTCGGTCCTGCTGGTATTTCAACAGACACACCGACCAGCTCAGTTCTAAAGACCACCCTCCATCGGGCTTCCCTTTTGGATCCTGACATTTTCTGAGGATGCGTGGTTTGCTGAGCTTGCTCTTTGATCTTCAGCTTCCCAGATACACAAGTTAAAGCACTCAGTGCAATCACAGGAGCGAGAAACGTGTCACCGCGATCCTCGACCTGCTGAGCACAGCAGCAAGATGACACTGAGCCCAGCAGAGAAAGCAAAGTCTATTGCATTTCCCTTTTTATCTCCTGCATCATCTGGCAACAGTTTCACAGTTTACACAGGCTAAATCCCAGACACCCATGCTTTCACACACCTCTCCAAACCTCCGGGAAAAATTCACAAAAAGACAAAACCATGGCCGTAACCTCGACGGGGAGATGGCTGCGATGCTCTGCACTGCGCCTTGCAGTGAACCCAGGCACCCAGCCTGCCAGCACGGAGCAGGAAGCCCAGGCACAGCGTGCTGCTCTCAGAGCAAGGAGCCTTCCAGACACCAGCAGAGATCTCTCATTATCCTGCTCCTGTCTGAAGGAAGGCTCGAGAAAGTCTCAAATTTGCAAACTTTAAGCCGCCAGCCTTTAAATATTTATGCTCATGTTTACTTTTCTAAAGGAGAAATCCCATTCGCTCAAGAGGAAGTTAAGCAAATGCAGGCACGCAGGACCGCAGCCTGAGACAATCAGGCAGCTCCTTCCCACCTCCACAAATAGAGCTCCCGACGCCGAACCCCACCCCGAGCCCCACGGAGCCCACAGCCCCACGACAGCCAGCAACCCCTGCAAGCAGCCACCAGGTTCCTCCCGACAGCCCTCCCACAGCGCTTGGTGCATGCCAGCGCTTTGTGAGGGCTCCCCATGCAGCAGGAGCTACGATTCCACCGTATTTATAACAGAGCTGGGAGCAGGAACCTACAGACCCAGCCAAACCAGCCAGGACGCTCCCGCAGCGGTGCTCGACGACGCTGCTTTCCCCCAGTAAATGTACCTATGGGGGAATTGCACCCAACGGTCTGAACGCAAGCTGAACTGGCAGGAAACATCCCTCCAACCAGACGCACGCTTCTTGCTGCGCCCACTGAGGAAACACAACCCCAGACCTGACAAACGGCTCCTGGGCTGCATACACTCACTCCCTGTTTTCCTAAACTCTGGCAGCCACAAATTCAGGATTACGGGGTCGCAGGGCTGAGCCCGGTCTCCCTCATCCCCCGCAGTCCCCTCGCTGCGGTGCCGAGCGCAGGGACCAGCACAGGGACGGGGCTGGGAACTGCCCGTGCTGCCAGGACTCCCCCTGTTGACCTGTGGGCGAGGCGGAGGCGTGACTGATCCCCGCTGGGATCCTGAGCAGCCCGAGCCCATCCCCGGGGAAACGGAGCAGCACTCGGGCAGCGAGGAGCTGTGGTGCAGTCCCCTCGGAACGGGCTGCAGTAAGGCTGCAGTTGGGCTGCACAGGTACCGTCCGGTTTCACGTTTCCGAGCGCCCCACCTCGCATGCTTGGCATTCTCAGAGGCTTTCTTGCAAACAGGATGAACGCTAAAATGGCCACGACAAGGAGAATTCAGGCACACGGTGTTTGGTTGAACGTTAGAGACGGGAGCTACGGCTCCCACAGACTGGCGGAGAACACAGCCTGAGCACGGGGCGTTAACTCAGCGTCACCCTCGCTGATCACTGCTGGCATCGCCGTGCCACCACGGATGGACCGGGCCACAGCAGCCCATTGTGTCACGCTGCTCCGTTACGTCGGTGCCATCAGCCTGCACCAGAGCCCCAGGGACAGCGGGAGCAGAGCAGGGCCAGGAGCAGCAGCAGCAGGGTGAGCCCATGCCACAGCCATGGCACGAGATCCCCCCACCGCCCCGCTCCTCCGGGTGTCACACGCGGGACACTGCCACGGGCAGGGAGAGCTCGGCACCGAGCGGGAGCGAGCGTTCCTCCCGGATTTTGGAAAATTCCAGAAAGCAACAGAGCCCAGAGTGCTTCACCAACAACAGGGGGGCAGAGAGGGACAGGGGAGGGGGCAGAGAGGGACAGGGGAGGGCTGCACAGGGCTGGGGGCAATGGTATAGGGGTGAATAGAGACTATAGGGCTGTATACAGATGTAGGGCTGGGGATAGAGGGGTGAGCGCAGAAAGTATAGGGGTCAAGGTACAGGGGTGCACAGAAAGATAGAGGGACAAACAGAAGGTACAGGGCTGAACACAGAGGTGCAGAGTTGCACGGAGATATAGGTGAAGGCATAGGGGTGAGTGCAGAGGTAAAGGGCTGCACAGATGTAGAGGGTGAGGATGCAGGGTGCACACAGAAGGTACGGGGTGAGCACAGAAGGCACAGGGCTGCGTACAGATACAGGGATGAAGGTACTGGGGTGAGCACAGAGAGGCACAGAGATGCAGGGGGCGGAGGCATAGGGACGAACAGAGGCAAAGGGCACAC
>WBMW01004022.1:177577-191053 GCA_013396635.1 Penelope pileata
CCCTCGCCCGGAGCGCTGTGCCCAGGCCGGGGCCCACGGCACGGGGACGCTCCGGGCGCCGCTGCGCGGGGACAGCCGGGAGCGGGGGCGGCCCGGGGGCTGCGGGGCTTCAGCGCGGCCCTCAGCGCCCGCGGGGACGAGGCTGTGCGTGGGCGGCGGCGGCGGCTTTAAACTGGAAGGGGGGGAGTTGGGGCGGGTGTGAGGGCAATGCCTCACCCGGCGGCGGTGGGGCCCTGGCGCTGCCCATCCCTGGGGTGCCCGGGGCCGTGGGTGGGCGCTGGGCAGCTGAGCGGGGGGCACCCAGCCTATGGTGCCGGTGGGGCTGGGGGCCCTTCCAGCAGTGCTGGGATTCCTGAGGCTGTATTTGGGTCTCGTGTTTTGCTTTCATACAGTGAAGGATTTGCCACACGAACCCGGGAGCAGCTCAGCAGTCCCTATGGCACGTGGCTCCATGCAGGCATCGCCCCGCTCCCTCCTGGTGACCCCCACCACGCTCAGCCCATCAGGATCCCACCCGGGGCCTTCCTCAGCGACACGCATATGGCCCCCAGCCCCTGACATTTGCCGTGTGTTGTTTTTCCTTCCCCTCTCCTAAGTGATAATTAGTGCCTCAGTTACAGTGAGTCAGATTAAAGCAATCCTATCATTAATTGCCTTAAGAAACCTTCTGATGTTTTCACACTGTGCTTGGCACAGACGAGGAACGAGTGAGGCACCAGCATGGCTGGGTGGCTGTGCCACTTCCCAGCAGATGAGGAGGGGCCATGGTGTTGGGTCCAAAAGAAAATAGAGGAGGGGGTCACATCAGTGGCTTCCCTTAGGGAGAGCCCCTGGCTCAGCCCTGCTCTGAGCCCAGTGCTGCTGAGCACCTCTCCTTGTGCGCTGCAGCCACCTCAAGCCCCCAGGAAGGCAGCAGCTGCTGAGGAGGAGCTGTACCTCAGCCATACGTGGCCCTGCTGGCAGAAAACACGGGGAAAAAACTGCAAACAGCAGACACACCAACAAGTAGAAGAGAGTGAGAAAGCTCGCCTCGCAGACCTGCTGAAGGCCCCTGGAGACGTCCTCGGGCACGTGGGTGGGGAGAACGGGGTGCCACCATCTGCCTGCGTTTCCAGATGGCTCCCAAGGATAAGCAGCCACTATTTGCAGTAAGCAGGCATGGATTAAGGGGGGAGAGCACAGCCCAGACAAATAACGCAGCCAAAGATCGGAAGGAAGGCAGCAGGAGGACGGTCTGAGGCTTGCCCTGTTCTTGTGCCCTTCAGCAGGCGCCGGGCTCCCAGTGCTACTGGACATGGGGTGGTTGGATGCACTACACTCTTCCATTTTACAAATCACCCTCATAGCCATAATAATACACGTGGAGCAACATGATTTTAACCAAAATTCAGGGAGCTTGCAGTAACCAGTGCAACACTTGCCTTTAATGAGCAAAGTTTTGGTGACTTTAAAAGGCAACAGATACTTGGCGGACTTGCCAGCCTCGCTGGTACTTGAACTACTGAAATCTTGAGCAGGAACCTAGAGAACTAGCCTAGAAATTCCCACTGGAGGGAGCTGGTTTGTTTGTGCTGTTTTCGTTCGCTTCCCCTTACTCAGCGCTGCCTTGCCCCATGCAGGCGGGCCAGCAGGTTTTCCTGGAACAGGTCACGCGTCTGGCACGGCGCAGCGGCACTGTCTGCGGGGTGAAGGGAGCCCGTAGCCATCAGACAGCCTTCAGAAGAGCTCAGCAAGCACCAGGGATGCAGACATCACAGCCGTTGTCACTGAGCAGTTCAAACACTGCAACACCAACTGATTTCTCCTGTACCACTTGATTTTCTTCTGTGCAAAGAGCAGAGCTGAAGGAGTTCCTGAGCAGGAACTGCTCTGAGATCACCCACGGCACAGATGAAGATTGTAACCATGAAACATTTATCTCATGGAGACACGTGCTGCTCCTGGAGCCCGGCTCAGCCTGTCACACGCTGCGCGTCCTCAGCCTTGCCACCTGGCAGATGCTGCCAACGCTGATCCTTCAGATGCTGCTCTGGGAGACGTGGTCTGCCGCTCCCTGCCTGCTGAGGAGGAGCATGCGATGTCTGTCGCACTGTATCTTGTCAAAGGTGTGGTCTCCTTGTGTAATGCCTCCTCTACCCTTTCTGTTTTCCAGCTTTTGAAGTTTCCTGGAGTGCAGTGGCCCCGCTGGGCGCAGGATGGATGCTGTTGTTCTCAGCTACATGGACAGCCTGCTGAGGCAGTCGGACGTGGTCCTGCTGGATCCGCCGAACTGGCTCAACGATCACATCATCGGCTTTGCCTTTGAGTACTTTGCCAGTGACCAGTTCCAGCAATTTAGCGATCAGGTTTGCTTTATCAGCCCCGAAGTGGCTCAATTCATCAAATGTGCCCTTAGTCAGGAAGAAATAGCCATATTCCTTCAACCACTGGACCTGCTCCACAAGCAGCTGGTGTTCCTGCCCATCAACGACAACTCCAGCCAGGCTGCTGGGGGCACCCACTGGAGCTTGCTGGTTTACTTCAGGGACAAAAAGTGCTTCGCCCACTACGATTCTCACAGCAAGTGCAACTCTGTCCACGCCAAGCAAGTGGCAGGGAAGCTGGAGGCCTTCCTGGGGAAAAGAGGGGGCAAAGCAATCTTTGTGGAGGAGAAGGCGCCAGCCCAGCAGAACAGCTACGACTGCGGGATGTACGTGATCTGCAACGCTGAGGCTCTGTGCCAGGGGCACTTCAGGGGGCAGCAGGAGCCTCTGCTGCAGCTCCTCACGCCTTCCTACATCACGCAGAAGAGGAGCGAGTGGAAAGCTCTCATTACCAAGCTTGCGCAGAAGTGATCTGGGTGCTCCCAAGTCACCGCTCCCAGTGCCTGAGGGAGGCGCCCACGTGCAGGATTTTCCCCTCAAGAAGAATGTAACCCCTCAAGCGGTGCCCTCCTCGCAAAGCCTTAGTCTCCTCTGGAAATCACCGGCCTTCCAGCTTCCTGCCACTGAAGTCACTTGGCTTTCAAAGAAATCTCCCTAGCAGCACTAATTTTTACACTTGTTGCTGTGGCAAAATGGGGTGCTAAAGAGACTTCACCTCTGCCCTGCAAGTAGCACACCCTTATTAGGTGGCTTTAATGAGCTGGGGGCTTTGCTGCTCCAGCCAGGTTTAGCAGAAAACCTTCAAAACCAAGCCCCAAATGCTTTGTCACGGACATTCCTCATCTGCACCTTCAGCTCAGGGTGTTTGTAGCAGCAGTTCCCCCAAACACTTGATGCTGAGATATGTCGAGTGGCGAGACAATTAATTGCAGAATGGGGCAAAAATTGGTGTGCTTCAGACAGGTGCTCCCAGGCTGTATGAAGGTAGCTTTATTTTTGCTTTTTTCCCTTCCCCACCCCTGCTTGCTCTGATCACAAATTAAAGCTTCACTCTGAGCTGCTGGAAGATTAATAGGAAGCTGAGAAAACAACTCCTAGGAAAGGAAACTTAATTGAGATGGAAAGTGACGCTTTGTCTTTGAAGTTGTTTTTTCTCATGATTTTAGGTCATCTCCATTCCGGGGGAAGGTGCTGCAGCGTTCCCCAACTCTCGTTATCGTTTGCTGTGCTTTCTGCAGCACAAAACCAGTTCTTGCATGACCCCAGATTAAAAAAAAAAAAAAAATCAAACCAGGGAGAACAAAGGGGCAGAACTTGAGGTATAGAAACCAAAGATAACCGCAGTCTCCTTGAAGCTCAAGATGTTGGTCCTTAATACCCTTCTCTCACGCTTGGCCTACTCAAAACACTGGTGTCAACTGGACTGGGGAAATACAGGTTAAAAATAGCCCTTGGAAAAGGTGGAGGGATTCTTTTTAACCTGCATCTCCTCACCCCTTACATTCATAGCCCAGCCCCCTGAGTGTGTGCACCAGCACAGCAGAGAGCATGGCCAGCACAGGGCAGAAATGTCTTCAGCTTCCCTTGTGTTTAGAGGAAAGGTAAGTAGATGCAGCCTGACTCCAAACAAACACACGCAGAGAGTGGTGGGGCAGAATGAAGCTCTGAGTTGTTACTGAAGGCGAGCAGCCAGCGGCATGGGGCTTTCCTCCCTGGAAAATCACTTCCACCACCCAGATGGATCCAAAAACCCCAAAGTCACCCCAAATGGCATCGAGTCTCTTGTTGAGGGGATTTCCTTTGGAGCGTGGGTCCTGCGTGGCTGAGCCAGTGGCATTGCCCAGGTGTGACACCTCCGCACCCTGCAGTGCAGTCACTTCTCAGAGACGGCGCAGAGGAGCTGCTGTTCAATGCCAGCAAATACTTCTGTGTGCTGTGACAACTGCCCCTCCGTGCCCGACCAGGAGGAGGCGGTGAAGGAGTAAAACTCCTGGGTCTCCTCCTTCCTGAGGGAACCAAGAATAAAACTTAAATTAAACCCTACACTTCACTGAGTCGTGGTGAGTACTTACAGCACCAGCAGCAGAGTGGTGGCCCGGCTGTCCCACCGTGGGTTCCTGAGTCCTGGTGGCACTGTATCAGTGGCGTTGACTTGCTGCTGGAGCCCTCCTCCACCCAGGCGCTGCTCCTGCAGCTGAAAACAGCAGAAAGCGGCCCTGCAGCAAGCACGGAAACAGCGTGGTGTGATTCAGTTGCTCAGACATTGTTTTAGGGGGAGTTTGGAGCAGAGGGGAGGCTGTGACCAGGAATCACTGGAGGACACGAGGCAATGGGAGAGGGGCTCCTGGGGAGTCTGTCTGAAGGCTGTGACACACCTCCACCTCCAGAGCCTCCTCCACGGTGCTGGGAGGGCAGGGCTGCTGGAGACAGCGAGCCAAGCCACCAGGAGGGTTGGTGCACCCCAGGCTTTTACGTGGTGTTTCTTTACACAAAGAAAAGCAAATAGGTTCAACCTGGGCGTCACCAAGAACAGACGCAGAGCAGGCAGGCAAACATCTTCTGGAGAAGAAAACAACCGGCTTCCAGCAGAAAGGAGCCCCCAAACCTTGGGGAGCAGCTCCTTGGCCTGGGGATGAGGAGCCCACAAACAGTGCTGCGATACAAGCACCAAGCTGGGCACACAAAACAAAATAATATTGAACATCTAAACCTCATTTTTGGGCAATAAGCCCCACCATGAGGTTGAGGACCCACATTTTTTTTAACTAGAAAAACCTAAACCTTCCCTGTAAGCCTCTATGGGAGACTGGGGGAAACCAGGAGAGGCAGATCTCCAGTGCTGGGACACAAAGGAAATTCTTACAGAGCCTCCAGAGAGGTGTGTACTGCACAGAGAACCATTTTGGGAACTGCGCCAGCTGAATGAGCAGAATGAGTCCCCAAAAGACATGCCCTAAAAACCTGAGATGATGAGGTGTCACCCAGCTCTGTCCCATTCTTGCTGCAACCCTGAAATGCACCCCAGGGAGCAAGGGTACCACATGACTGCGTGAGTGGGGGTTTGGGCTGTGGATGCTCGAGGAGGAAGGCTCAGCCTGTCTTTCCCAACCCAACCCAACCCAATGGGCTGCCAGCCCCCAAGGTGTCCTTGCCACCCGCTGTCGCACCGATCTGGTAGCCTTTGCTGCCACCTAGTGCAAAAAATCTCTCCCTGGCACCTTCTGTCCGGTGTTTCCCCAAAAGCTGCCCTGGCCCCATAATGTAGGGACAAACCCCGTCCACAGATCCCTACAGATCCTTTGAGGCACTTACCCGGTGCTGGAAAAACGATGCTGAGTGCCCCATGAGCACCCTGATGCCCTCTGGGTGGCGCCACGTGCCTCCTGGCCAGTCCTGCATGGTGACACTTGTGGCTGGAGAGAGCTGCCAAAAGGGACACCACCAGTCCCTGAGCACGGGGACAGCCAGGACCCTCTCCCAGCACCAAAACGGGGCAGGCCTGACATAGCTGTGTCCTCGCACTCCCTGCACCGAGGGGACACAGCCAGACATACAGGAGCACCGAGCGCCCCGCACCAGGGCCCACAGCCCTTCCCCAAAGCTGGCATCAACAGAAGGATGCTCACAGCAGTGCTAGAAAATCACTTTATTTGCATTTAAAATACTTTCACAGCCTCAAGCCGGGCAGCGAGCTCTTCCCCAGGGCTCAGGGATTTGGCCCCATCAGCACTTTTAGTTCCCAAAAAACAGGAAAAATACAACAGAGAAATCGCACAGGTATCGCCTATCTTCCCAACACGCCGCACCGCCGGACGCGTGAGCACAAGGGAAGGGTTCGGACAAATTGTTCTGCACAGTGCCAAAGGCTAACACGGGAACAGACACACGATCCTGGCTGCGAAGAACCAGGTCTCCTGGGACACCTTAACGAGGCGAGCAGGGCTAACAAAGCCGTGGTCCAGCACCATTCCCAGGCACAGTCCCCAGCAAGGATGCCCGTCATGGAGGACACTAAAGTGCTGTGCGCGTCCCTTTGCTCCAGGACAGAGGGGCTGGGGGCAGCCCACGTGGCACCCCCATCCCCATGGCGTCTGGGCTGGAGGAGGGGGTCACGGAGAGGGACAAACAGAGTGGTGCAGCTGCACCTGCCCCACAGCTTCACGCAGGGCGGCAGCAGCCCACCCACGTGTCGCAGGGCTCACAGTGAGCCTCAGGTCATCTCTGAACAAGAAAACCCATGTCTGGAGTAAAACTCAGTGATCGTTTTAGCAGCAAGTCTTAAAGGGAGGCCTGCGTTCCTCCAGGCCGTCGTCCCCAGCGTGCCGGGGAGGAGAGGGGTTCGCAGGGAGTTGGCAGCCACAGCCACGAGCCAGCCGGGCGTCCTGTGGGGAGCAGGAGAGGAGTTTGGTCCCGTGTTACCGGCAGAGAGATGCCAGGCCACCTCCAAGTTGCAGGGTTTGGCTGGAAGACAGCTCCGGCCCCTCCGGCTCTGTACACAAAGTGCTACCGCCTGGTCCTTGTCCCGAGCACCCGTCACCTGCAGCAGAGAGCGGGGTGAGCGGCTGCAGGAACCCGCTCTGCCCCAAAACATCCCCTGAAGGTCCCTCACCTCCTGTGCCCGCGGGAGAGGTAGTCCCGGTTGAGGGAGCAGAGCTGCTGCTCCAGGCGGAAGATGCGGAACGCCAGGTAGGAGGAGGACACGACCAGCAGGCAGATCCTGCGCCAGGAGGAACGAGCAGGAGATTGAGCGTGCCCTGTGCCCCCCTCCCACCGCTGCCCTTGGCACACTTACAGCACGATGAAGATCTTGAGGAGCTGGTAGTCAGAGGGTCTCAGCTCTGCCACACAGCTCTGCTCCACCTCCCCCTCCTCCTCTGTGTTTATTGCACTTTCTGCGAGGCAGAGGAGTCAGCGTGCGGGCAGCTCCCCCTGCCCGGGGCAGCCCCGCGGCATAACTCTCACCTGAGGCCAGGGGCTCCTCGGAGGTGAAGCTCTCCTTGGCACTGAGGCTGCTGACAGAGGCCCGGTGGATGCACTGGTAGTCGGAGTCGGGCAGGGACAGGGACAGCGAGGCGGGGGACACCTTCCTCCACTTGCCCTCAGGGACGATGACCTCCTGCGGGCAGCCCCAGGTGAGCGGTGCCACCAGACACCACCAGGCCCTGCCACCTGTCTACGTGTTTTAATGGGAGAATTACACAGACCCCACACAGCTGATCCTGCTGTCATTGCCACCAGCCTGTCTCAAAGTCACAGCCCCTTGCCTGCCTGCTACTGGGACAGGAACCAGCACAGCCTCTTGCTGTCGGGCACAGCAGGGCCACCCCCACACATCACCTCCTGCTCCAGTCTGTGGCCCAGACCTCCAGACCCCACTGCAGCACAGCCCCGCGGTGGCTCAGCGCTCACAGGAGCATCACTGATGCCACAAGCACCACAAGGCTCCAGTGTCCCACAGCCACGCTTTGGGACCAGCACAATGCTGCAGCAGCTCCCTGAGGATCAGCCAGGTCAGAGAAAAGCCCGCTTGTTCTTGCTTTTGGCTAATTCAGTCCCGTTTCCAATGTATTGTCAGTGCTGGCAGCTGTGAGCTGCATCAGACCAGGAGGCCGCAGTGAGAGCATTTTGCACATCAATCAGAAGCGAACCCCAGGGAGCAGCTGGCAATCAGGTGCAGATTTCCCAAATATTTATTTAAAGCTGTTACAGCAGATCCCTCTGCCACCAGAGCACTCCGACCCTTACCAGGGACACAGCATCGGGCTCTTCCGTGAGCTCCTTCAGGCTCAAGCTCTTCTTACTTGAAACCTGGAGGGAAGGACAGGACAGGATCACAATCCCCCTTCCCTCTTCTCACTCCAACAGGAGTTACAGAATTAGATTTTGAGGTTTTCAACTGCTTTGCTGTCTATGAAGATGAGCTGCTTTAGAACTTCTAAGCACCTGACAGAGCCGCTTCCCCTTTCCAAAAAAAAAAAGAAAACAACAACAACAAAAAACCCAACACAATGCAAAGGGGATGAACCATGGAGTAGGGAAATAGGAATATTTGAGCAGGCAGGAGTAGCTCCAGCACCGCTCCCCAGGTGCTTCAAAAGGCAGGAGAGGTCCTGGCAATCCCCACCTCCAGCCCCAGCAACGATGATGAATTTCCTCCCCATATCAGGCTTTTTAATTCAAATTTTCACTTCGTAGCATTTCTGTCCCTACAAGCTTTAGAAGATCTGGGGAAAAATCAGCGATGTGCATACTGGTGGAACAAGAATTGCTACCAGATTATAAATACTGCCTCTCCACGCCCTGGGAGAGCAGCACAGGAACTCCATGGGCTCTTTCCCACTCATCCGTGACCCAAAACACCAGCAGCTCACGGGAACAGACACCTACGTGACACCCAGGTGACAGGAACAGGCTCTTCCTACTGCGATGCTGAGAGCGGGTCTGGCCCTGTGACACTCAACAGCCCACCCCAAAGCAAGGAACAGGCACTGGGATACTGAAATAGAAACGGGGACAGCGGGATGGAGACGCAGCCGCGACGCGAGGCTGCTGTGCTCAGCGTACCTGCAGGTGCGTGCAGACCCTCCGCAGCACGTCGTACACGCTGTCCCGGGAGATCAGTGACACGAAGATGTACTGCGAGAGAGAAGATGCTGGGAGGGCCTTCCCACCACCCTGAGCTCAATCCTTCCTCCAGAAACAACCAGAACGTGGTCTGATGTGGCCCAGGAGCTCTGCTGAGTGCCAGTTCCCGGAGGCAGGGACGGGCAGACGTGACGTCCCGCCCTTCAACCCTCCCCTTCGGGAGCCGCATCCCCCTGCCCTCCCACAGGCATCTCCCTGCTGAGTTCCCCAGCTGCTATTTTTGCAGCCTGCTCAACCACGGAGCAGATTTTTTGGGGCCAGTTCTGCTCGGCCGCTGTCCCTGCGGGCTCCGAGTGGTACCGGGAGCATCCCAGGGACGGCGGGTCGGCATCACCTCGCCCAGTGCAGAAGGGCTGCAAAGGGCATCTGGACTTAAATGCGCAAACCCCGCGCTGTGCCGTGTAACGCTGCCACAAGCACTGCCAGGCGAGGGTGGAGAGCGCCGGGCAGGGCGACGTCAGCACATTTCAGCAGGCAACAAGCAGTGCATTTTAAAAGCTCGTCCACAGCTCAGATTCAGCCCATTAACCAAGTTCTGTGCCAGCCTGAATGGTGGCCCAAGCCCTATCCTTCCTTGGGTTTAAGAAGTTTAAAGGTTTTATTGGAGCCTGGCAGGGATTGGTGAGCCCCGGCCAAGTTTCACTTGGGGTTTGCTCCGGCCAGAAACAAAGTGAAATTCAGAAACAAAAGCAGAACTGCAGTGTTTGCCCTGGCCGGGCGCCAGCACAGAGCGCTGCGCTCGCTTCCTCAGCAGCCGCAGCCCAGGGTGGGCGCAGGACCCCAGGGACAGCCTGCAGGCGTGGGGCGGGAGGAGGCCACGTACCTTCCTGCTGGCCGTGGTGGTGATGGCCAGCCCGTTGGGCAGCAGCCGCGCCGTCTTGTGCTTCTTGATGAGCTGCACGGAGACCACCGGGATGACAACCTGCAGGGTGAAGCACACGGCAGTGCCATTTCCTTAGGAAGGCGGGGACGAGTTACGGGAAGGGCAGGACGGGGAGCTGGCGTTTCCCAGAGAACACTTTGTTTTCCTTAAAGGCCATGGCAACCCCCCAACGTTAATCTCAGCTCGGAGTCAGTTTCTGCCTGACCAAAACAGCGAGGACATGGGAAACCACCGTCCAACACAAACACTGCGAGCCCTGAAGGCTCATTGCAAGAGTTCCTGCGAGCCAGGCTGTGGGTAAAAATAAGACAGGATGCAATCGGTGGCACGGCGACACGCTGCGCTTCACAGATAGGTTTGTTTCAAGCTGCCGACATAAATAATTCAGTTCCTCAGCCCAGCTTGAAAGGAAGTCGCTTAGCCCAAAGATCCCTGTCAGCCACAACAGCGACCGGGAAACGTCAGTGTGTAACTTAAGCAGAAAAGCCAAAAGAGATTCACATCCTGAATCCTCTGGAAACCTCTGATCTTCCCTCATACCAGGTTTTGCGCTGGGGAATTTTGCACCAAACCTGGTTCTCCCAGGCAGATTCTGTAGGCTACCAGAGGAAGAGGCACAGCTGAACTCGATGCAAAGCATCTGAAGGGAACATTGGTGGCCGGGCGTGTGGGAAGGGTCAACGTGCTGCAGCAAGGGCTCCTGGGCATGGGGCAATGGGCTCGAGGAGAGGGCCAGACCCCATGCTCGAGCACCGTGTTACCTTGATGTCCTTCCCGAAGAGGTTGGCGTAGAAGCAGAGCCAGTTGGGGGAGATGTAGAGCCGCCCCTGGATGAGGATGTCCCTCTGCAGCGCGCAGGAGCACACTGCGAGGCACAGCGGTGTCAGAGCCCGCGGTGTCACGCCGCCCGCCCCGCCCCGCGCCACAGGGCCACCTTTCAGCACGCTCTCCTCCGTCGGGATGTCCTTGAACAGCTTGTGGTACTGCGAGTTGTACTTGCTGGCAGCCTGCAGGGGAGCAGAGCAAAGCAGTGAGGAGGAGGCGGAGGAGATGTAACAGCAACAGCACGGGGGGTGGGGACATCAGGCCATGGGGCACAGGAGGGTCTGAGCAGCTCCGCCACCTCCCGCAGGCATTCCCACAGCTATCTGAGAGGTATCCAGCAAGGCCCTGAGCTCACCACCTGCCCCAGCAGGTTCATTTTGCTGCTCTGCGTCTCACTTGCTTTGTGCCCATCGCACCGTCGATGTTCCTATCCCGATGCCCCTCCGGCACACGGCCCGGCAGCAGCGTGCACTCCAGGAACACCACACCTCAGCCAGCAGCACGGCAGGAGCTGTGTTTGCACTAAACCTGCTCAGCTGTCCCCTTGATTTTTCCCCTGCCCCTCCCACCAGCGCTCACGGCACCACTGAAATCTGGGGCAGAGACCCGAGGGAGGCGACACTTCCCAGGCAGGGAGAAATCCAGCACAGCCCCGGGACAAGGTCACCCTGCCGCCAGATCAGGGGCTCTAAGAGGATTGAGGCTCAGCAGCACCTGCGGGAGGCTCACCCCCAGCAGCCGCCAGGGAGCACCCCCAGCCCCAGCAGAGCCCGCTGCCACCTCGGGAGAAGCACCCGCTCCCTGGCAGCCTGCCCAGCGCTCACAGCCCTCCCTCACAGCCTCTGAATAACCGACAAAATACTTTGCTAAATATATCTGCTCCAGGGTGAGGAGCGGCCTCGCCAAGCTCCTGCCAAGTGCCTCAGGGGCAGCCCCGAGGCCCCAAGCCCCACACCCGTGAGCACGCAGGTGGGCTGGGTGACAGCTGCCACTGCCCTGGCTCCAGGAGCAGGGTGCTGACCTGCCGCTCCCCCAGATGCCTGCTCATGGCTTTGGATTACCGAGATCATCCCCTGCGTCACGGCACAGCTGGAGCAGCACCGCACTCCCACATCCACGCTCTGAGCACACGGAGCGGGGCCGGGTCTGGGTCTGCAGAGCCCTCCCGGGGCACTGCCATACAGGGACGCGGCTCTCTGCCGGCTGCGTCCTCCCCCAGTCACTGTCACAGCACTAAGCCCAACAGGGAGGGCCGTGCTCGGCTCCTTCCCTGCCCGGAGTGCTTTTGTTTGTGAAACGCTTCACCCCGGGCACGCTCTGGAGAACCACAAAGGCTCCACTAGGAGCGAACCGGCCCCTTCACAGCCAGGATTTCAGCCCCGCAGCCTCAGAGCGGGATGGCCGGGGAGAGCCGCAGGAGCAGGGCTGCGGTGGGGCCGAACCGAGCGGAGCGTCCCCAGCCCCGCCCCGCGCTCCGTGGAGGCACAACTCACCACTTCCCGCTGGCACTTCTTGATGTCCTCGTCCTTCAGCGCCTCGATGCTGCGGGCAGACGGGGCAGTCAGGCCGGCACCCCGCGATGGCCGCGCGTCCCCAGAGCCGCGTCCGGCGGTGCCGGCAGGGACGTCCCTGAGCCGCCCGTGCCCTGGGGGCGGCCGGGCCGGGGAGGCCACGCGTGGGACGCGGGGAGGGCGCGAGGGGAGGGTGGAGGACGCTCACCCGCCGTCGAGGGCCTCCAGGCTCCGCTCCCGCCGCGCCGCTTCCAGCTTCATGCGGCCCCGNCTGGTCCCGCTGCTAGCGCCGCTCCCGCAGCGGGTCCCGAATCCCAGTCCCTGCGCGCAGCCCTACCTGCCCGGCGGCCCCGCGCTGCCCGGCGCCGTCATGCCTCGCGGCGCCACGCTACCCGCTCATTGGCCACCCGCCACCTCGCCCCGCCCCCGCCGCGCGCTCCCATTGGTTGGCTCGGCGGAGCCGCCTCGTTCAATCCCCTCACACGAGCGCTCCGTCCCCTCCCGCCAGCAGGCGGGGCCCGCGGAAGCCCCGCCCCCTCCAGCAGCCGCCGGGACTTTTAAAGCATCCGCGCCCACTGGCGCCACGACCCACGCGTTTCCGCCCGACGCGCGAGCCCGCTGCGGCGCGGCAGCAGCACACGAAGCCCGGGGGAAGGGTGCTCAGCTCTTTATTGACGTGCACAGTGGCGCTCCGCGACCCGATACACCCGCGGGAGCAAATGGGGCATCCGGACAGAGGGGAACACTCTCAGGAAAGGCGACGACACAGACGGACACCGCGAGGGGAGGCGGCAGCATGGAAGTGAAGCACGCGTCCCCCACCCTCCCCAAACCCCCGCAGGGCTCAGCTGCCACCTACACCGGGGCATGGTGGAGCAAGACAGTGTTTTGGGACTTTCTGTAGGATTTTTAGAGCACATCATCTAAAGCCACGCACCTGGAGTGTGAGCCCAGAGGGGACAATCAATGCCACCTTGGGGACAGAGGGCACAAACCTATGGGGGCTGCTGCGTGCAACAGCAGAACCGTTCACCCAGCACCTGCTCCTTCCCCATCACCCCACATCGGGGCAAGGAGAGGCACAGCCACACCCAAGGACAGTGCTAAGCTATGGGGACGTGGGGGAGCGCAGGGCCCCGCTAAGACAGAACTACGGGGAGAGGTCTGAAAGAACTACACACTTCAAGTATGTTGAGTGATTGAAGGTTTCTTCTCCCTGCTGCACTCGGTGGTGTTGAGCAACCTAAAT
>WBMW01004022.1:191148-206081 GCA_013396635.1 Penelope pileata
GGGCCAGCGCTCAGGGCACGGGCACCACGCGCATGGTGTTGGTGTAGCCGGAGCCAGGGCGCCAGCCCGTCAGCACGATCACCAGGTCACCGCTCTTGAAGAACCCACGGGCTTTGCCTGGGGAGGGGAAAAAGAGGAAGAAGTGTCAGCGCCCAGCTCCCATCACATCCCCTTTTCCTATCACAGCAAACCTGGTTTCCTGNGCGCGCTGTCTGGTCATTGCGGGTGACAGCGATGATGGGAGCCCGCGGGCGGTACCGGGACACCAGGTGTGCAGACCTGCAATGGGGACAGCAGGCACAGGGTGAGGCACAGCCAGGGGGTACCCCCGCCCCTAGCACAGGGGTCTGCCCGTCGCCCTGGAGAGCTCTACCATCCCGAAGGCGTGCCACAGAGCGAGCAGGGGATGCTGGCACAACACTCTGCAAGTGCCAAACTCCACCAGCAGAGATCAATGCTCAAATGATTTCCAAATTTAGCAATAGGGTGGACCAACACCAGAAGGCAACGGGCCTTACTTGGGTCTTGTGGGGGATATGGCCTCACCTCTGGGTTTCAGAGGCGCCATCTACATGTTTTGGTCCCAAACATGAGCACTTATTTGTCTGTCATTACATGAAGTTGGCTCAGTGCCACTCGTTCTGCCTCTGCAAGCTCTCCTTGGCACCTCAGTAGGCTCCCCACAAGTTCCCACCGTCTTCATGAGCTCTTGATGAGGGGCAGCTGATGTTGAACCTCACACATCCACACTCCCACCCACCTAGCAGCAGATGCCCTGCTGGAAGCCACACAGAAGCAAGTCTCTCTCCTCTCTCTCCGTGCATCTGTGTGGATGGAAGCCCTTGCCCTGGTGGTCCCATACATGGGGGAGCATCAGGTTCCTCCGAAGGAGGCCGCCACCCACATGCAGGGACTGCAGACACCAGTGCCTCTACGCAGCAAGCTGCATGCACTGGGACCACAGCTTTCTCTTCTGTGGGCTCTGCTTGTAGAAGCAAAAAAATGAGATGGAAGCTGCAAGGCCATGCCATGCTCCATCTTTCTGACATGCAGCATGCCAGCAGCCCCACTAGCTCTCGCGAGCCTCGTTCTCCCTCTGGAGGCCCTGGCTCAGGAGCACCCAGTCACACACACCAGCTCTCAGACTGTTCCCCCACACTGCCCAGCAGCTTTAAGAGACATAGGTACTCAACGGCTGTAACAGAATCCACGGCTAAAAATATTCAAATATCAGAGTTCAAATCTTTCCAAAAAGGTCAACTGTAAGACTGGAACCCTTCACAGGAACTTAAGAAGCACGAGGGTATCCAGAACTCAGCGCTCACACAGTTGTTCCTCATCTCTGCAGGAAGTGGCTGCTTCTAATCATTTTAAGCTGTAAATTTAGGTGAAGGCTTCACTGATGGTCTGGTTCTTCAGGCAAACCACGTCCAGCACACATCTCTGCTGCAGCACTAGTTCTCTGGTGCCAGCTCAGTGCAAGATACTCAGAGTCTCTTCCAGAAAGCAGTCAGACTTATGGTCCTCTTCTGGAGAGCAGCTTGAGAGTTATGGTCCAACATGCTTGGAGCATGGTCCCTCCAGGAGGAAAAGCTGCCCACAGCCAGGCTGCAGCCCTCTGCTTTGCTTCCTCTCCACAGCTGGAAGAGCAGTGCATCAGCAGCTGTCAGCCACCACTGGACAGAAAGCCCTACCCACACAGCTCCAGCCCACACTGCTGTCTCACCTGCAGCCAAGGTGCTGAGCTAACCTGGCAGCACAGGAAGACAGATGCCTGCTTCTTCAGCAGGATAACTCACAGGCAGGCCTAAGGAAGCCTGTAAACTTCCAACACGTTCAGTTTCCCAGTCTGACAATTCTGGTTAAGCGTTCTCTCTTCACCCCTTGTGCTTAGGCAAGCTGGGCTGACACCCAGAAGGTGCAAAGGAGCTGCTGTTTGGATGCTACTACACAAGGACAAAGCCCCGATTAAAAGGAGATCCTGCATCCACTGAACTTCTGTCTTACTGCTAACTCAAAGATGTCTTGCTAAGAAGTCGGAAGCTCCAGCACTTCTGCCCGCCACCTTGCAGCCAGCTCTGCTGGCAGAGGTGCCCCACAGAACAGGAAGAGGCAGGGCCTGCTGCCGGTGCCACGCTGGCAGGCTCAGGAACCCGGTGCTGTGTATGCGCAGATGTGCCAGATGTGTGCCCATCTCCTGAGGAGCCATCACTGCCAGAACCCGAGCTTCGCTGCCACCGCTCTGCTCTCTCAAGGCACTCTGTGGGGTCTCCTTCCCCACCCGGTCACAGCACGAGCGTGACCTGAGGGAACCTGCCACCTCCTACCTTCCCGACTTGGTGAGGACAATAATGGCCCCGCTGCAGCACTTGAAGGACGCTTCCACAGCGCCAACGGCAGCGGCCTCGGTGGGATCGCAGTTCAGGGAGGTCAGGCGACGCAGCTCCTCGAACAGCTGCCTGTGAAAGATGGCGGCCTCGGCCTCGCGGGCAATCTAGAAGAGCAACACGCGTTCGGAAGACAACACTCACATCAGTCACTCGGCACAGGGCAGGGTGAGGTGCTGTCAGAGAGCTGTCACCAAAATGCTGCCAGCTTCTGACACTCAGAGTTACCAATTAGCCAGAATCAGGTTCAGGGGACTGCGGAGATGGTGAGCACCACCTTAACAAAGGGACAATTTCTTTCTCAAGATTTCTCTCCCGTGTTGGTGGCACCTCACCCTGCTGAGCCCACACTCAGGTGACATTCACACCCAACTGCCAGGCACTCCTGCTCTGCTCCTACCTACCTGGGCCCTGTCCTGCAGGCACCAGGGCAGCATGCTGCCCGCAGAACGTTTGCAGTGTCCAAGCGTGGTTTCATTACACATGTAGCTGGCACATAGCACATACCTAACCCACGTGCTGGGAGCAAGCATCAGTTACCTTACAGAGCCTAAGCCTCTCCCCTCTCTGAGCCCTACCTGCCGGACTCGGTCATAACTATCAGAGCTGCTGCTAAGCACTTAAAGGAGGCCTCCACTGCGCCTGCTGCCATGGCATCAGCAGGCTCCCTGTGGTGCACACTGTGGCGTAAAATTTCTTCAAACTGCTGCCGATGAAACATTGCGGCCTCAGCCTCACGAGCAATCTGCAGGCCCGAGGAAAAAAGGCAGAAAAGGAAAGAAGAAAGAAAAGGAAAGGTAGACCAGAGTAACATGAGATCACGTTAATTTGCTTAATTGTCACAGTAATGCATGCAAGAGGATATTAAAGGTCAGGCTGTGAAATGCTCTTTGGCTCTCACGCTGAGTTTGCTGAAGGCAGCCCCAGGTAGCACACCACGCGCAGGGGCTGCTCCACCAGTGTTTAACTGGCAGGGCCCCTTAACTAGGCACACATTTCAGCAAGTCCCCTCACAGCCCACACTTTGTTGCTGCTGCTTATTTTACCTCCTGATGGTTCTCCCCTGGAAAGGGAGATGGGCTCCCTCCTAGCTTCGTTTAGTTTAATTAAGAGCCAAAGAAATTTCACCTCCGAGTGCTGTACTGATTTCTCTTTCAGTAATAGAGGAACAAACAGAAGCAAGTCTTCCTTACAGGGCTGTCACCTCACGTGTGTTGAGGTATTCGTGCAGTGTCAGCTCAGACAGACCAGGGGTACACGGTTCAGGGTTTCTGGTCGCAGCTTAAACATTAGCAACAAAAACTCAATGGTTTATTCATCCCAGGAGGCTGGGAACTGCTCACATTTAAAGAATTCCCATCTTGGAGGGCTGCACTCGCCCTTGACAACCCGATAAAGAAGGCTTGCGGAGACTAGAAAAGCATGTGAGGGCTGATCATCTTTTCAAGGACCACTTCATTCACCTACTCCCAAAGGCAAACAGCTGCTACAAAGCATGATAAGCTGATGTTTATGCAGAGACTGTCGTGCCATTGTCATGAAATCTTTCTAGTTAGATTCCCTTTCAAATACGAATTTTGCTACTCTAGTGTTAATGGATTATTTTTCATGATGCTGGGAATTATCCCTCTTCCACAGACATTAGTTTAAGCCAAAGTAGTTAAGTGTCTTATATCTAAATATAACAGGACACGTGACAGACAGGAACATGAGTCCGAAGCCATCTCCAGTCCTCAAGCAGTCAGTTTTGATGCTGCTGGCCTCATGCCTGCTGGTAGGGCAAATGGAACACATGTATCCACCTCAAAACACCTACTGCAAACACAGGCACTGGTAGCCAGGCAGTATGTCTTCAGCTCCCGGTCCAGAGGCAGGTAGCTTTGCTCAATACGCAGAGGGAACCCAAATTCAGCAGGGAGCCTGTTTCCTGACTTGCGAGAGTCAGAATGTGTGTACATGTTCCTGCTCTGACAATGGCTACAGAAGGGCACGGCAATTCTTCACTGCACATCATGGCTGGCTCTACTTGCATGAAAATGGCTGAAGGGTTTGCAGTTGGCATGCAGGTAGAGATGGCAGAGGGGAGGGGAGAGAAAGGAAAGTGGAGTGCTAAGTGCACACCTTGGCCCCATTAGACAGAAGGGCAAGGGCAGCATTTGACAACTAAGGCAACTGTAGATGAGCCAGAATTGGAAGGAAGCCCATTCCCACCAGTTGGAAACAGTATGCCTAACATTTGGGAACTTGCTGCCATACTCAAGGCACTTCTTTTTTTGCTGCAGAGGTGCCAATCAGGAAGCAGGAAGCTCATTCCTGTGAAGCTCACTGGGAGGCCACTGCTACATGAAACCACTGGAGCGACCCAGCAGACTTCAGGGACAGGCAGGGTAAGTCAGTTAGACTGTGCAAAGGGTGCAGACCCTGCTCACTGCCATAGCAAGGTTAATACCTTGCTGCCTGTGCCTTGGTACTTTAAACAAGGTAAATCGGAATTTGCTCTTCTGCAGAGAAGGCAAAAACCTTCAGTATTTCCCTGAGGGCCTGGCAGAAGCAGCCCCGTTATCCCCAGCTCTGCAGGAAGAGGGAAGCGTGTGCAGTGGGTACTGAGCCACGAACTCCAGTTGTGCTGTACCTAAACTGTCAGAATGGTAACATTTGCTGCAAGTTTCCTAGTCAAGTAGCAAGTCAACCCTCTTGACTTAGGGCTGAAGAACTGAGGAAGAACTTTTTGTGTACCCAGCTAGAATTCAGCTTGTAAGCCAGCAGTCACTGCTCAGTAGTTGAAGTCCTGTTTTGTCATTTGCCATGTGAAAACACACCACTCCATTCTAACTGAACAAAAGAAGTTTAGACAAGGCACTGCAAACAAATGTTAGCTCAGTGTTCCCACCTGTATCACCTGAACTACAGGTGAAACTGCTGTGATTCACAGTTCTGCTAACTAGGGCAAAGTCAGCATTTCTACACACTTGGCATCAGGCTTTTTTATCAACTGAAACACAAGCTGGGTGAACTTGAAGCAGAGCAGAGGTTTCTGGCAGTTCAGGCATGTAAGATATGGTGCTGTCAGTACTCGTGCAACAAACATTCCCACCAAATGCACCAGGTGCTGGATGTAACACCGCTGTTGATAAGACTCCAAGCCTCCTCCCCATTCCCCTGCACAACCCATAGGAGTCAGCCAATACTACTTGTTATCTAGAGATAGCTGCTTCAGCAGCTCTGATCTTGGGGAAGTTTAAGGCATTTACAACAACAAAATGCATAGGGCATTTGAAGAAATTCCTACCAAGGTAGCAGCAAGAAGAACCTTTACCTTGGCCTTAAATCAAAATTATTGTAATGAAGCCGAAGCTTCATAACTCTGAGCACTGCACAGCAGTTCTCAGCTCTGCCTGACAACAGCAGGCAGCACACCATGAGGTTTCAGGCCCCTCAGGACCATGCTAGGTAGAGGAAACCCCACAGCAGGAGCACGAACCAAAGCTTGCTGCTTCACACTGCTAAGTGCTGCCACCTAGCACCAGACATTTTACATCTTCAGGTGCAGGCTCAGATGGAAGACAGTGCTGCCACTTGCACCAGGAGTGCTACTCACAGCGTGCTGCATGCGCACAGCCTCCAGCGGGTAGTCTCCCTTGGCAGTCTCCCCGGACAGCATGATGCAGTCCGCTCCATCCAGGACAGCGTTGGCAACATCGCTGCCCTCAGCACGGGTTGGGCGAGGTTTCTTGATCATGCTTTCCAGCATCTGCAGAAAAACAAGTCCAGAGAATTCAGGACACAGCAGAAAAAAAGCAGCTGCTTTTTCACTAGGGTACTTCAACGTACTTCAAAAGTAAGGCAGAAGGCAGGATGCAGCCTGCTAGGGCCAACAGAGAGTTCTGTGGTTACAGAGCCACGAGGCTCCCTAGCCAGCTCTGAATTAAAGCAAGAAAGACAACACATTTTCTTTTCTACCTTCTCTAAATTCATTCCCTTTCTTGAGGTATTTAATTCACACAGCACCACAGATGCTGCACTCTGACTTTCTAATTCAAGTTTTCAGCACCAGGGTGTGGTCCAAAGAACTCAAATTCTGGATTTACTGCAGCACGTGCTCCTGTCCCTCCCTGAGGCTGCTGCGACTGACGTAGTGTTCCAGTTGGGAACATGCAACTGGTAAATCCAGAACTTCACCCAGTGATTGACCAGAGCCAGTCTGCACTATCCCACTGGAAGCGCACACTTCCACAGCCTGTGCCCAGAGCAAGCCCTGCTAGTGCCTGAGGACTGTCTGCTCATGATCTGTACTGAAACGCACAAAGCTGAGTGAGGAGCTCCCAGGATAAGGAGATACAGTTTTTTTTCAGCTCCTTCTGATGTAGCAGTGTGTGCAACTTCTAGGAGACCCGGGACACAGCAACACTGAGCAATCCTTCTGTTAGGCACAAATGTGCTGCTGTAAGATGTAACGTGCATGTTACTTTTTTGCCCAAAATTTATTCAGTCAGCCTAAAAGGCTCACACAACACAAGGTTTTGAGGGGTAGACAAACAGCCAAACCTTACTGGGGAAGATCTCAAATCTCTAAAGAAGTGCCTCAAAGTGAGTTCAGCCATCACAACACTTCTTGGCTTGCATCTCACCCTCCAGCAAATGCCATAGAGAATCTGTCCCCAGATTCCCCCCCCACAGGAAGGGGTGACAAGCTGCTGACACTCACACCCTGCTGGGCCCACAAACATCCGACAATTCCAAGTTAGCTTTGTGTTCTGAGTACCTGAGTGGCACAAATGATGGGTTTGCCAGCCCTGTTGCAGCGTCCAATCATCATCTTCTGTGCAAGGAAGACTTTTTCAGCAGGGATCTCAATCCCCAGGTCACCACGGGCCACCATAATGCCATCACTGGCCTCCATGATCTCATCAAACCTGACAGCAAGAGAAGAGGTTTGTTATCCCTTTGTCCTGAAGGTGGGCCATCTGGTCTGCCCTCCCCCTTCAGAGAGGGAGCATTGCTCTGTAGCATGATGCACTGCCAGGCTGTCAGCACACTGACCTTCCAGGTGCCATTTTGGTACCCTGTAATACCACAGTAGGAGGAAGAAAAATAAGGTCAGGCAACAGGACGATTCCTTAAGCCATACA
Organism: Penelope pileata; assembly: GCA_013396635.1. NCBI lineage: Eukaryota > Metazoa > Chordata > Aves > Galliformes > Cracidae > Penelope > Penelope pileata. The sequence continues at coordinate 198,665 of WBMW01004022.1, forward strand.
TAAACAGATTAAGAGGAGCATGAGTTCAGCATGAGTTCATCTGAGACATTTTAGTCTGACAGTTTGTCACAGGTTTGGTGACCCCATGCAATTAGCTCACCAATTTGCACCCAGAGCAGCAAGTCTGAACTCATGCTCACTACAAAGAGTGATGCAGATCTTTGAGGGACCACAGCACGAAAGGGCCGTGTCCTGCTGACAGAGTGAAGAACCTGCAGTGCCACTCGTGCCAAGCTCACCTGCGCACACCCTCATGGTTCTCAATCTTGCTGATTATCTTGATGTGCTTTCCCTTTTCTCCTAGCACCTTCCTGACAGCATGGACATCAGCAGCTTTGCGGATGAAGGAAGCAAACACCATGTCCACGTTCTGCTCCACACCGAATTTCAGGTCCTGAATGTCCTTTTCAGAGACCGCGGGCAGGTCGACAGCAGCGCCAGGAAGGTTCACTCCCTTCTTGCTGCCAAGCATGCCACCGTTCTCAACCTCAGTCATGACATGGTCCTTGCCTGAAACAGATGTGTTTCCACAGTCAGTATGTGCCAGCAAGCTCGCGCACCACCTGCCCACCAGAGCTGCCTGGGAACCACAGCGTTAACAGCAGTCACAGGCAACAAAAAGCATACCATCGCTCTCTTTGGTCTTACATAACACATGACCTTGTTATTTACCCATGGGAGCACAGTAAGCCAGTTTAAAACCACTTCTCCACTGCTTTTGGGAAAGATGCCATTTTTGTTCCATGTAGGAGATTGGGCCTTTCTCCCTCAGAGATACCAGGCTGCATTTCTGCACACAGGCACCCTGCAATGCCTGAATACCTGAGGGCCTCATCCCCATCCCCCCGCACACTCTGGGATTACAGAAGATACCTTCAGGCTAAAGCACCACCATGAAGGATGCATTGTTTAACTAACTTCCCCTCACATTACCAGTAAAGCTAGTGCCGCCTAACTATAAAACTCAGGGTTTGTTAAACCTTGAATAGAAATCATGACTTGGCATGGTCAAATATCCCACCACATATCCCCCACACATTCACCTCTAAGAGGGTGTTTTAGATGACTAGTGAGAATCAGCTCAAGTTTGTTACTGAAAGCTTGCCACAGCAGAGCAGAACTTCCTTTTCTTCAAAGTGTCACAACAGCATTAAGCCTAAAAGCTCAGTGTTCATTTCTCCAATACAAAACTGCAAGTTGAACAACTTTATAACTGGGGGGAAATCACAGACAGGTTCTCAGGGAAGAACGAACAGAACTGGCAAATCCTGGTATGGCTGCTACACACCTTTCTCCTTAACCAGTAGGGAAATGAGACCATCATCCACGTAGATTTTGCTGCCAACATCTATAACCTTGATGAGGTTCTTGTAGTCCACCCACAGCACGTGCTCATCGCAGTTCTCCATGAAGGCGTTGTCCAGGGTCACTTTGAGAGATGCACCCTTCTTTAGCTCCACTTCCGCTGTGCCACTCTGAATGTGGAAACATCTCAGAAAACCACAAACAACCACCACCCAGCTGCCTCCCAGCTTGAAGCAGTTTGTCCTAAGCTCTGGTACAAATGCCAGATGTTGCACACAGTTATTTTGTTCTCACGAGATATTCCTTGTTTGGGAAAAGCAGGCCATGGGAAGAACACTATCTAGTCTTCAGCACTGATAAAGGTGGGGAAAAAAGAGCAACTTACTCCCTTGATGAGTCCAGTTCGGATTTCAGGTCCCTTGGTATCCAGTGCAATAGCCACAGGTCTGTAGGTGATTGGGTCAGAGGCAAAGCTCTCTGTAGCCTCTCGCACATTCTTGATTGTGCCCTCATGGTACTAGCAAGAAAAAAATGGAAACTTTTAGCCCACTTCTATCCTACCACCTGTGAAAAGGACTGCTACATACCCCAAACCCAAGTGTAACAAAACAGCAGCTAGAAGACTACATCAGGAAGGACTTTCGAACCCCAGGAAAGTGTCACAGGTGAGTGACAATTACACACAGCAGCTCTTATGCTGCCTTCAGCTTGGAAGTGAGGGTACCACCGCCCCAGAGGCTTTCAGCCTCATCACCTGTTACAGTCCCACCGACAGGACAGGACCAAGGACTCCGCTGTCAGGCACATGGATGGAAGTTTTTACAACTCTGGCTTAAATCTCTCCTAGGGATAAGGGATTTACTCAGTGGATATTATCTACGTATTTGCATTTTATTTCAAGAGCTAAAGCAACTGCAGGCAGAAGTTCAATGCTCTGGAATCATCCACCAGCCTCAAAGTCCTTTCATGTGAGCAAGAACATTTTGCTAGTAGTGCCAACTTCAGGACAGTTTTGTGGGGAAATTCCCATCTCAATTATCTCAAACAAGCTTCAGATGATCGGCAGATCAGTTTGCTATCTAGTTTAAACAACACTCAAGATAAGCTTGGCAGAGTTATGTAACACTTGACAGGCTCCTGAAGATAAGAAGTGCCCTTTCCCCTTCCGTGCCACAGGCTGCATGTTGACAGCATGCAGCCTGGCTCACCTGGGAACACCCAGCTGCCCCCATCACCTGCCTCGGGACCAGGAAGTTGGGGCTGCAAGGAGCTGTGTTCAAGTCAGTGTGCATGCCCTCAGCCAGAAATGCATCACAGCTAACACTTAAGAGCAGCATAAATTAAGTTTACTTATCAAGTGTGCAAGTGGAGACTGAGGAAGCCCCTGACTCTTTGACACACCTTGATGGAGGCAGAGGAGGAAATGTGCTTGAACACAGCCATTAGGTTTATCTGGTCTCAGTCACCTGGGGCTTCTTTATTACTTGAGACAGATCAATGACTGACTCCCAGGGAGTCTGACTTCCTCAAGAATTATTTATGTGACAGGAATGCTGACGGAGTTTAAGTAAATACAGACTTCCTCCATAGAAGAAGCTCTAGCACCTGGCTGCAGTTCAACTCAAGCCCTGTTACATGCTTTAGAGTGAACGCTAGAACTGGGGCACGCACAGCACATAAACTCCTGAATTTTGGTGGACAGTGGAGTGTTTGAGAAACCAAGTGGAGACTCAAACTGAGCCTGGCTACAGGTGGCAACTAAACCAGGCAGGCAATGGCAGCTGCTGTCACCTAACCTCATCCATACCAAAGATGCATTTAGATTGCACTTCACTCAAAACCAAGCCACATTCCCTGTCCTTCACTGCAGCTAAGAGGCACACAAACCACAGCAGCAGTACTGTGTGAAGATCCCTAAAAGGGTTCAGCCTGGCCACCAATTCCCTGCTGAGCCATCAGGCCAGCAACAGCACATGACCACTGAGAGGTGAAGTCCACGCTGCCCTTTCTACATTCAGATTTTGGTCAACTGCAGCCTGCACACTGCTGCTAGCCTAGGGTATCTAATGCAGTCATGGTCCAACGGTTGTCTGCAGCTAAACACAGACCTTTTGGTTTCTGCAGTGCCCTGTGGCCTTTAAAGGCCATAAGGGTGAGAGGTCGAGCTGTTACGCGCCTCAAAGCTCACAGTTCAGTAAGTAATGCCACCGACAGCTGTCACTTGGTTACAGTTTGACATTTTGAAAGCTGGAGGGCAGCCAGCATAAGAACTCAGCCTCAACACTAAGAGTGGCATTCTAGGCAACCTGGAATGTGATCCGCGGCTCCTCCGGCATTGCTGAGGATCTCATCTATTTATATCAAAAAGGGCTCGTCCACCACAAGCAGTGTTGATTTCTTCTGACCTTACTCTTAGGGTTACTGCCCCACAAGTGGCACGCTGCTAGCCTCATGACTACCAAGAACACAGCCTGGGCAGCTGGCTAGCCAGGCAAACCCAGGAGCTCAGTTCTTTCAAGCATGCACAACGATTATTTCAAATCACAATATTCTTTTCAGATGAGGTTACTGACTGATTACTTGCAAAGCCTTCAGCAATAAAAAAAAAAAAAAAAAGCAGGATGAACTGATAGCTGGGTACTCCTGCAGAGGTGTGCAATTAACTGAGAAGCAGTGACCTTGTGAAGCGAACAGCAGAACATGATGTCCTTCACTTCTTCCCCACCCTCAAATATCAGCTATATGGCTCCCAAGTAGAGATGGGTGCAGAGAAGGGCACACAACTAACTCAAGCTGCTTCCAAATAGGCTTGAACAGTGCACTGAAATGTTAGCAGCAGTCTCACAGGCTCAGTATTCACAGCTGGCAAGCTTCCCCCACATATAAAGCTAAGTTTTGTCTTCCTACACTATCACAGCTGTTCCAGAGCAAGCTGGTTTTCCCTTGGTATCCTCTTCCAGGACGGAAAGTGTCAGCAGTCACAAGCTCAGGGCAGCATCAGCTCCATCCCCACCCTTACCTCGTGGGTGCCGTGAGAGAAGTTGAGGCGGGCAACATTCATTCCAGATTTAATCATTTCCTTCAGCTTGTCTACAGAGCGGGAGGCTGGGCCTAGGAGGAGGAAACAGTTTGAACATTAAACTTGGTACAAAAGATGGATTAACCCATAAAACAGATTGTTTCTTGTGGAGGAGATAAGCAAGGTATACTGGAGTCAGGCTTGCTCAACACCAAAACAGCTCCTTCTTACAGCAAGAAAGGTTGTCTTAGCTTGCCTTTGGGAGTGCATTTGAACCCAACTAGTCCAGACTCCCCTGGATTCACTCCTAGCAGTAACATTGGGCAAGCAGGCATGGGAAAGTAGTGTTGTTTCAACAGGCAGACACAGCCTTGGCAAGGGATGAAGGCTGAAGTCATCCCACGGTTCCCACAATGAGTTTCACCAACGCAGAGGTTCACAGCTCAACGCAAACCGCAGCTCCCTGTGATCGAGGAACCACCTACCGATGGTGCAGATGATGCCGGTGTTTCTGGCAATGGTCGGCTCGGAGTCGATGTCCAGGCGGCACATGTGCTCCAGGAAGGTGTCAGCCATGGCAGCGTGCAGCTGCTGGGTCTGGATGAAAGCGGTCCCCGCATCATGGTGCTTCGACATGGTTACTGGAGTCCTGTGTCTGCAAGAGAGGAAAGCGGTGCTGGGTTTGGGGATGGCCCCCACTTGCTCGCCATGCAGAGACACCAACACACCCACGTGATGAATATGGAGGTAACAAGAAAGCTGCTACTGGGTCAGACTATCTTTATGTTCCTACTTGAGAGTCTTAGATACACGCAAGACACAGTGCTATTCAAATGTCATCCCCCATGTCCACCACCCAAAGCTCACCTGCCTTCTATGCAGAAGTTCCCTTCATAGCTTCTCTTCATTGCCAGTCTTCCCCTGGAGCTACACAACGCAACAAAATTCAAGCGCTTCAGTGCACAGGCAGCGCTCTGCCTCCTCCCGCCCGCTCTCAGGCCATTTCTCCTACAAGCCTCCACTGCATCTCCCCTCCTCGCCGGGGAGAGCAGCGGCTGGCTGTGAGCTGACTGCAGGGCTGCAGCAGGCAGGGACGCACCCCAGTGCAGCCCAGCACACCTAAGCTTAACCCAGCCTTTAAGCCTGCGCAGATAAGTAGACTTGAGTTGATTGAACACAACACCAGGGCAGGCGACATGGACACACTGGAGAATCCTTTAATAACCTCAAAGGCCCTCTTTGAACTGAAGATGCCACGTAGCCTCCAGATTGGTAATTTTTGGAGGTAAGAAACTCCATGCTCACCTCTACGGAATGAGAGCATTCACAGAGCAGGGGGGAAGGTCTCAAACCCGTGAGAAAGCTGAACTGCAACTTGCAGACATGTTGCAATGGGAGGACACCTCAGAGTGGATTTGGTCCTTAAGTAACAACACAGCTAAAAGCTGTTGTCCTCTCCCACCTTCCTCTGCACCTACCCCTAAGCAGAAGAGGGCTTGGTGCCCGTACCCCCTGGGCTCAGCCACCCTCAGAGCGCTGCTCTCCGGTGCAGGGGCTGCCCGCATTCAGAATGCCACTGGCGCTGAGCCACGCGGGGATTCATCCCGCCTGCCACCAGCGTGCAAAATGGAGCTCCCTGTGCTCACCAGCACCTCCAGCCACAGGGCATTAATAACCCAGCAGCTCTGCCAGAGCCAGGATGAGCAGGAGGCAGCGTCAGGGGCAGGAGGTCCCGCACCGCCCCCCCCTCCTACGTGCGGATCCTCTCGCAGGCAGCCCTGACTCACCAGCGCCCCGTCAGCGCGAAATGGAGCGCGGAGACAGGCCAGCGAAAGCCATAATTTGTCCTGGCAGGCATCCTACACCTCAGCAAGGCGAGAAGCTGCTGATTCACTCAAGTCAGTACAAGAAAGCCTGCCCACATAAAAGCCTCGACAAAGGCACGTTATTACGGGGATGCCCGCTGGTCAGACCTGAACACTGTGTTTCAGCCCTCTGACATCCGCTGCTGCATCCCGGAGCACCTGCTGGGCAGTGCCCAGCTCCCAAAGCACGTGCAGGAAGGCTCTGCTGGGAAACTGCCTCCACAGGCACCAGCACAGTCTGCAGGGCTCCGGGGAACAGCGTCCAGGGGAAGAGGAGCCCGGAGCGTGACTCGTAGCTTCCCAGAACTGTGGCAGGAGAGCTCCCTCCCTGCTTCACCAGGAACTCCCCACGCACCTAAGTCATTTGTAAATGTAATTTTTAAGACCCAAAGGCTTTACAAACATATAAAAAGGGAAGAGAGTCAAGTTGCTTTGAGTGAGAATTGCCCTTGACATCTTCCCAGAAAAACAGAGATGCTGTGACCTTGCCCAAGGGGGAGAGCAGAACCACAGCAGCAATAAAAAAAATCCCAGAGCCCATCTGCCTGCCAGGGAGCTTCATGTTCCTGTGCCTCCTCCCGCATCCCATCCCCACACATTCACAAGGAGCTCTGCTGGAAGGACCAGTTTCATAACTCCAACGGGAACGCCTGGCATTTCCCACCACTTCAGACCTCCTTTGTTTTTTAAATCAGGTTTCCAGGAACACCTGAAGGCATGCTGAGCCGTTAGGAGGGGAAGCAATGCCTTGCAAAGCCTGATTCTCCGCACAAAGCTGATTTCCCTCCTCGGGGCATCACTCCCAAATCCCTAAGCATCCCGTGCCCCAGGCAGGGCGTGCTCAAGATGGCCGGTGCCTCCCCAGCCGCTGAACGTTCCAGAAAGCCAGGACCGTTTGAGGTCAGCGGGACGGGCTGCAGCAGTGAAGTGACTCAGTGCAACCCAGGGCTGCGGCATCCCAGCTGCGCCCCGGGGCAGGAAGGAGGCACAGCCCCGCACCATCCCCACCCCGAAGATGTTTCCCCACCCGCGGGAGCCTGGAGGCAGTGTGCAGCGCTGGGGAGGGGGGGGGCTGACAGCAGGGGTCCGGCCCCGTGCACAGCTCTCAGCACGTCCGCCCCTCTCCAGGGAGGGGGGGATGACTCCTTCTGCAGGAGGCTGCGCTGCACCCTTATGCAACTGCAAGATGGCTTCCCCAGGGTGGCCCTCGTGCCACGGCGGCTCCGAT
>WBMW01004022.1:210282-223513 GCA_013396635.1 Penelope pileata
TCCTGTCCCCAAACCCACCCCAGTGTCCCCTCCAGCCCCCCACGTGCCCCCAGTGCTCTCTGAGCGGCTCCCCCAGACCTTCTCCCCCGAGCTCTCCCTGTAACCCTCTCCCCACAGGACCTCAAGGGCCAGTACTGGACGGACGATGACTCCGACGGGGACAATGAGTCCGAGGAGTTCCTCTACGGGGTGCAGGTACAGCCACCGTGGGGACAGGTGCCACCGGGGGCTGGGAGAGCCCCTGTCCCCTTTGTAGGGCAGTGGGGACAGCATGTGTGACGCTGCTGCTGCAGGGGACCTGCGCTGCCGACCTGTACCGGCACCCGCAGCTGGACGCCGACATCGAGGCCGTGAAGGAGATCTACAGCGAGAATGCCGTGTCCGTCAGGTGGGTGCGCCTGGCTGTGACCACGCCGTGTCACCCCCTGGTGGCACCCCCAGGCCTCTGCTCCTCACTGTGCCACGTGTCATTGCAGGGAGTATGGAACCATCGACGACGTGGACATCGACCTCCACGTGAACATCAGCTTCCTCGATGTGAGTCCCCACGGTGCAGGGGCTGTCCCCAGCGCAGGGTGTCCCTGGCAGGGGGGTTGCTGGTGGGGCGGCCCTTGGGTCCCCGCACCCAACGGGTGTCCCCGTGGCTGTCCCTTGGCAGGAGGAGGTGGCGACAGCGTGGAAGGTGCTTCGGACGGAGCCCATCGTCCTGCGCCTGCGCTTCTCCCTCTCCCAGTACCTCGATGGCCCCGGTGAGTGGGGACGGGTGGTCGGGATGTCCCCGCCGTGCTGTGGGCGCCGGGTGACCGGCGGCTTGCTGCCCACAGAACCGTCCGTCGAGGTCTTCCAGCCATCCAACAAGGAGGGCTTCGGGCTGGGTCTGCAGCTGAAGAAGTAAGGACTGAAACGCTGCAGCGGGGTGGGGAGGTGGAGGGGCGCCATTTTGTCCCCAAATCAACCGGGTGCCTTATGTCCCCATCACACCGCGTCCTCCCGCTGGCCCTGCAGCCAGGGCGGGCTGGGCTGGGGCTCTGCTGGGCTGGGTGAGGAGCGGCTCTGCCTGAGCAGCAGTGGGTGCCGGTGCCCTGCTTGGGCACCCACATCAGCTCTCTGCCAGGATCCTGGGCATGTTCACATCGCAGCAATGGAAGCACCTCAGCAACGACTTCCTGAAGATCCAGCAGGAGAAGCGGCACAGCTGGTTCAAGACGAGCGGCACCATCAAGAAGTTCCGAGCCGGCCTCAGCATCTTCTCCCCCATCCCCAAGTAAGGTTCCTGCGCTGCCCTCACCTTTCCCCGCTGCCTTGGTTTCCTCGTTTGCCAAGGAGAACGGGAGCTCCCAAAAACCCAAAAAGCAGAAAGGTGAAAATTCAGTGCCAGATTTATGGGAAAAGAGGAGCTGGGAGGGAAATGGCCGTCTGCGGAGGGCGATGGAGACAAGTGTCCCCTCGGCCCTGTGCCCGCAGGTCGCCCAGCTTCCCCGTCATCCCAGACTCGGTGCTGAAGGGCAAGCTGGGTGCTCCCGAGGTGCGCGTCAACCGCCTGATGAACCGCTCCGTGTCCTGCACGGTGAAGAACCCCAAGGGGGAGGTGTTCAGCTACACGCCCAGCACCCAGGCAGGTGTCGCCCCCTTCAACATCCTGGTGGGTGCCAACCCCAGCTCGGGGCTCGCTTTGCTCTCCCTCCTCTTCCCACGTGGCACTGGGGACACGCGTCCCCGCTGTCCCCTCGGGATGGCTTTTGGGGAATCCCTGTGCCGTGTGGGGCACGTGGGGAAGGGATAAAGCATCCGGCACCGCTCTGGCTCCGTCGCAGGTTGGTGGCCACTGCAAGAACGTCCCCACGCTGGAGTACGGCTTCCTCGTCCAGGTGAGCGGCTCCATCCCCACGGTGCCTGTGTCGCTCCCTGGGCCGCCGTGGGGCTGACCCCGCTGCCCCGCAGATCATGAAGTACGCGGAGCAGCGCATCCCAACGCTCAACGAGTACTGCGTGGTGTGCGACGAGCAGCACGTCTTCCAGAACGGCTCCATGCTCAAGGTGCGGCGGCAGTGGGGGACAGGCGAGCGCGGGGGTCACCCTGTGTCACCGTCACCGAGCGCCTGTCCCCTCCGCAGCCGGCTGTGTGCACCCGCGAGCTGTGCGTCTTCTCCTTCTACACCCTGGGCGTGATGTCCGGCGCAGCAGAAGAGGTGGCCACAGGTGCTGAGGTACGTGGGGGTGACATGGGTAGGTGACATGAGGGTGACGTCTCCGAGGTGACCCGTGGCTGTCTCTGTGGCCAGGTGGTGGACCTGCTGGTGGCCATGTGTCGTGCTGCGCTGGAGTCCCCCCGCAAAAGCATCATCTTTGAGCCTTACCCCTCAGTGGTGGACCCCAACGACCCCAAAACACTCGCCTTCAACCCCAAGGTAAGCAGCGGCGGGGCAGTGGGGCGGTGCTCCCCAGCGCTGGGGACTGAGCACCCCTCCAACGGCCCCCCCACTGCTGCCCCACATGCAGAAGAAGAACTACGAGCGGCTGCAGAAGGCGCTGGACAGCGTGATGTCCATCCGGGAGATGACCCAGGTACACGGCACGGCCCTAGCCCTGCATCCTGGCACCATTTTGGGTGTCTACATGGGATTTTGGTGCCTGTCCCCATCATGGGTTGGTGATGTGGGGTCTCACGGTGTCGTGTCTCTGCCAGGGCTCCTATCTGGAGATCAAGAAGCAGATGGACAAGCTGGACCCGCTGGCACATCCCCTTCTGCAGTGGTGAGGCCGAGGGTGCTACAGGGATGGGATGGGATGGGTTGGGTTGGGGTGAGGTGGAGTGGAATGGGGTGGGATGGGATAGGGTGGGATGTGATGAGACGGGATGCAATGCGATGGCATGGGATGCAATGTGATGGGATGTGATGCGTAGAGATGCAAGGGGATAGGATGGGATGCAATGGAAGGGATGATACGGGATCCAAAGTGTCTGGCACAGCTGCTCAGACAGGTGGGACTCAGGTGGGACCACCCTATCTGACCTTCCTTCTCTTCTTCTCCCTTAGGATCATCTCCAGCAATAGGTCCCACATTGTCAAGCTGCCTCTCAGCAGGGTAAGTGGCCCAGCTGGAGCTGCGCGGGTGCAGGATGCATAATGTAGGGTGTGGGAGGTGGGATGGGTGTGAGATATGGGAGGTGGGATGGGTGTAGGGTATGGAAGGTGGGATGTGTGATATGGGGTGTAGCTGTGGGATGTGCATCCAGGGCATGGGGCAGAAGATGTGGGATGTGAGATGTGGAATATGGGAAACTGAAGGAGGGGTGTGTGTCTGTGGCTTGGGGGTGTAAGGGTATGGGATGTAGAATGTGGGGTACATGGAGTGTGCACCGTGGGATGTGGGACGGGGACAGGAGCCAGGGGATGCTGCAGGCAGCAGTGGGTGAGCTCCGAGCACTCCTGGCCCTCCCACCATGGCCAAGCAGCCAAAATGGGCTGAGGCAGGCGTGGGGCCGGGAGCTGCCGTGCATGATCTGTGTCCGTCTGTCCATCCTCTCTCCCCGCCGTGCCGCCTTTGCTCTCCCCTTTCCGCTGGTAGCAGCTGAAGTTCATGCACACCTCGCACCAGTTCCTCCTGCTCAGCAGCCCCCCGGCCAAGGAAGCCCGTTTCCGCACCGCCAAGAAGCTCTACGGCAGCACCTTCGCTTTCCAGTGAGCGACTGCGGGGCGGTGGGGGGCTGGCGGGACCCCTGTGGGGCACTGCGGGGCTGGGCACTGTGGGGCTGATGCCGGCTGTTGCAGCGGCTCTCACATTGAGAACTGGCACTCCATCCTGCGCAACGGGCTGGTCAATGCCTCCTACACCAAGCTGCAGGTACCGCTCGCCGACGCCGGTCCCGGATGCGGGCAGGTGGGAGGGATGCGGGCAGCCCCAGGGATGCTGCGGCCGTGCCTCGTGCCCAGGCTGCCACGGGCGCCGCGTTGCTCACCCCGGTGTTTTTCTGCAAGCTGCATGGAGCAGCCTATGGCAAGGGCATCTATCTGAGCCCCATCTCCAGTATTTCCTTTGGATACTCAGGTAAGAGGCTGCCCGCGCCGCTGCACCCCGCCTGCGCTCCCACCCCGCTCCCTGCATGGCACCGGAGGAGCCACGTGGGATTGGGTTGCTGCGGCCTCCTGGCTGCATCCCTCATCCTTCCCGCCCGCACCGGCCTCTCCCCAACAACCCGGGGCGTTCCGATGCACCCACGTGGTCACTAGGGAAAAAACAATAAATCGACGTTTTCTAGGCTGAGCAAATGGCTTTAAGGTGACGCGACGCTGCCTCTTCCTTTTGCCGGCTCCAAAAGCCGCCGCTCCCACCTTGGGGGTGTGGGGTTTGGCCGCAGGATGGGAGCTGCCTGCATGGCCATCCCCGGGGCACTGTGGCTCACATCCTCGCCGCTGTCCCGTGTCACCCCGGGGTGCTGCTGCCCAGTGGCCACCGCGTCCCCACCCCGGGTGCCCCACGGGCTGGGAGTGATGGCAGCCGTGTCACTTGTCTGCAGGGATGGGGAAAGGGCAGCACCGGATGCCTTCAAAGGACGAGCTGGTGCAGAGGTACAACCGGATGAACACCATCCCCCAGGTGACACGCGGGGGACATGGGGATGGGGACGGGGATGGGAGCGGGGCAGGGGTGACTCCAGCTGCTCTCCCCGCAGACCCGCTCCATCCAGTCCCGCTTCCTCCAGAGCCGCAACCTGAACTGCATCGCGCTTTGTGAAGGTGCGGGGCACCGGGGGGCCGGGGAACGGGTTTGGGTGACCCGGTGTGATGTCCCCACTGGGGACAGTCCCCACCTGGCAGCCCCTTCCCTCCGCAGTCATCACCTCCAAGGACCTGCAGAAGCACGGCAACATCTGGGTCTGCCCCGTGTCGGACCATGTCTGCACCCGCTTCTTCTTTGTGTGAGTCTCACCGCCGCCGCGCTCACACCCACCCCGAGGGCACCTCTGACATTTTCCCCCTCCAGGTACGAAGACGGCCAGGTGGGAGATGCCAATATCAATACTCAGGACCCCAAAATCCAGAAGGAGATCATGCGTGTGATCGGGACTCAGGTGTACACAAACTGAGCGGCGGGGACCGCGCTGCGGGGCGCTGAGCCATGGCCCCAGCTGAGAACGGGGGTGGGCGAGAGGGGCCGGCGCTGGGCAGATGATGCAGGCAGGGCAGCAGCGGGGCCGGCGGCTCCTCCCTGTGCAGAGGCGAAAAGCGGAGAGCGAGTTGAGAGGTCCCTTGTCCCCACGCTGTCCCTAACCCCCTGCCTGCTGGTGGCCGTCCCTCCTCGTTACAGTAATGGTGTTTTTACCAATGATGAGAAACCGAAGCAAAAAAAAAAAAAAAACAGAACACCAAAAAAAGGAAAAAACATTAAAAAAAAAGAGGAAAGAAAGCTGTTCTGGTGTAGTGAAATTCTTTAAACGTGTTGGTGGGCTGGGTGCCACGGAGGATGCTGCAGGGAAGGAGTCATAGGGAAAGGATGGGGCTGCAGAGAGGGATGGGGACACGGGGAAGGGACAGGTTTTTGGGGAGGGATGGGGACATGGAGACGTGGGGAAGGGACGAGTTTTTGGGGAGGGAGGGGCCTGCAGCAAAGGAATCGCTGTGCTCACGCTGCTGCGGAGCAAGGATCACACCGTGGAGAAGGGATTGTGCCGTGGGACTGCACTGAGGACACCGGATGACACCATGGGGACAGCAGCAGACACGCACGCCAAGAAAGGACAGCTGCACCGAACTGTGCTTTATTTCAGCCTACACAGACACCAGCAACAAGGAGGGTACAGGAGTCAGCGCCCGCACAGCCACGTCCCGGCGTGTGGGATCCCCAGAGAAAGCCCCAAAGATGCCGTCGGGTCTGGGGCTCAGCAGGATGGGGCAGAAGCAGCTTCACGCCAAGATTAACCTGAAATAAATCAGCCCATGCCCTGCCTGCACCCACTGCTCCAGCTTGGGAGGCAAGTTCCTTTGGGAAATGGCAATTCCTGGAAAAAAAGAAAACACAAAGAAAAATTCCCAAAGGAGAGGCTGTCGGTGCAGGCTGGGTCCAGGCAGGTCTCCAGCATCTCCTGCTCTGAACACAGTGCCAGCATCGCCCCAGCTCGCAGCAGCCATTGCTCCAAAGAACAAACCAAGGTGACGATTTTGACAAAATAATTTTATTTCGCTTCGCTTCGTTTCTGCCGAAACCTCACATTTTTTATTTTTCATTGTTTTTGGCTGAAAAACAAAACAAAAAAAATCACAAAAGAGCCAAAGAAGCAAATCGCTTCGCCGTCTCCCACAGGCGACCGAGGGGCTCTCCTGGCCACCTTTGCCCCCAGAAATGCCCTCTGCACCCCCCGGCGCTCAGCCGCCAACCAGACCCCCCAGACCGAGCCCTTGAGCCATGCTCCTCCCGGCGCCGCTCGCAGCTCTTGCGCCCGAGGTTTTTTCTTAAATTTTTTTTTCCTTCTTTCTGTTTTTTAAGGTTTTTTTTGTTGTGTGTGTGTGTGTGTGTGTGTGTGTTTTAAATTAATTTATTTATATATATATTTAAAAAAGCAATAGTCCTTTGGTCCCTAAACTCTAAGGAATGATATGACTCTGAAACAAGTAATCCTATGTCCCTGTGCCAGTGACAAGCAGGGGGAAGCGTGCGTCCCGCTGCCCTGCTCCATGGGATATATATATATATATACTTATTTATATATATCTTCTATAAGTCCAACATCCTTTTAACCTTTTTCTTCCCTCTTTTTCCCAGCCAGATGTGGAAAAAACCCAAGATTTCTCTTTCCAAACAAGCATCCTCCAGGTGAATCGCCCGAGGCTGGTCTCGTCCCGCTGGCTTTGGTTTATAATCCGTCTGGAGCCTCTTTTCCTCATTCCTCTTGGGAAATTTGTAGCAGCAAATGAGTGCTTATAAAAGGTAGCTCGCGTCCCGGCCGCCTGGGCCTCAGTCCTCCCTCCCGGCAGCAAATCTCAGCCCCGACGCCGCGTTGCTCTCCTCCTTCCTGCCTTCCTCGCTCTCTCGTTCCCGTTAAGAACAAACAAGACCAGTTGGAAAAAAATAATCAAAAAAGAAATAGAAAAGCTACGACCAGAATGGCTCTCTTCTTTGCATTTTTTTCTCCGTTGTCTCCTCCTCCTCTCCTTCCTCCTCCTCCGGGATATGTCGCAAAGAAAGAGAGTTACGGGTTTGGATACTGCACTTGGGGAAGGGGAAAGTCGGCAGACACCGCGGGACGCCCGACCTGCGAGAGAGCAAGCGCACCGTGAGCGGCCATCCCGCCTCGGCAGCTCAGCCACTAGGTCTCACATTAACACTTGTAACCAACACAGCCGCTCTTTATCGCGAGATAAACGGGCCTGCCGTACCGCCAGGCGCCTCCTACCTCTCCGCAGGGCCAGGGTGGCAGGGGTCAGTAGGGTCTGTTGGCATCTTTCGGCCGCTTTAGCTGGACTTTTAGCCGCTTCATGCCGATCTGGAAGCCGTTCATGGCCTGAATGGCTGCCTGAGCGCTGGTCGGATTGTCAAAACTGACGAAACCTGGGGGTGACGGACAGGGTGACACAGGGTGACACATTTGTCACCATTAACACCACACCTAGCTGCTTCACTTCAACAGGGTCATCGCCCAACTTCACGGAGCCCACGTTCTCCTCCACGGATGTTCACCAAGCTCAGGAATGGCCTCTGGAACATGGGGCTGTGGAGGGACAGCCCCACACTGCATGGCACTGGTGATGGCACCTGAGGTGACGCTGAAGTCTGATGTAAGAGGATCCAGAGGGACACGGGGTGATGGGATTTGTGGGGACGCTGCAGTGACAAGGTCTAGATGGAGTCTACAGGGACACTGAGATGACTGGGCTTCCAGAGATGCAGGGTTTGTGGGGACATCAAGGTGGGCAGGTCTGTGGGGACAATACTGTGACAGTGAGAACATCAGGGACGTGGGTTTGCAGGGACACTGGGGTGCTGAGGCCTGGGGCCACCGAGGTGATGCGCTGACAGCATGAGAAGTGGCAGCAGAAGGGGACGTTCTCCTGTCCCCACACGGCGTGGTCCTTTCACCCTGGGGTGACAGCCACCACGCTGCTCTGGGCTTCAGCCACCTAGCTGCTGCCTGAGCCGCGCCACCGGGGAGAGCCCACACGGTGACTTACCAAAGCACTTGCTCTGGTTGGTGGCACGGTCCACAAAAACTTTGGCAGAGATGACATTGCCGAAAGGCAAAAACATCTGCGTGAGCTCCGCATCCCCGAACTCCTGGGGCAGGTGATAAATAAACAGGTTACAGCCCTCGGGACCTGAGTGACACACAAAGGACAGGGCCACACGTCAGCCACCAGGCGGGGGCCACCGGCAGCGCTCGGAGCGCGGGGTGTGCCCCCTTACCTTCTCGCTGCTGCTGCGGGATGATGGGCGCTTGCTGGGGAAAGGCTTGGCTGATGGGTGCGTAGGCAGTGGGATATGCTGCTGGAACAGAGAACGCGGCGCTGAGACCCCGGCACAGGACAGGGACCAGCCTCCAGAGGGATGTCCCCTGCTGCCACCAGTGGGGCATCATCACCGTGTCCCCTGCATGCTGGGTTTGGTGGCACAGAGGTCCAAGCAGCCCATGGGCACCGCTCCAGTGGCTGCTTCCCAAAGTCCCATTATTCCCGATGCCCCCGTGTCAGGAAGTAGAGGTTTGGACATGGTACGGTGGGATGGCGTATTTGGGCTTCAAAACCCTTTTTGGGGTGTTTGCTCCCTTGGAGATGGACATGGGAACGGCTCTCCCAGGAGGGATGCTGGTGGCACCTGGAATGTGGTCTTACGGTAGCAGAAAGAAGTGCTTTTAGTTGATAAAAACAATGACCAGAGGTCAAGAACTTTGTTTTCTGTTGAAAACTTTGTAATTGCCATTAGTGCTCCTAATTAACTTTCCTCCAGCCTGCCTCTGACATTTGCTGGAACACCGGAATGAGGCGTGATGGGAGCGCACTGGTTGGAGTCAGTGGATGATGCACTGCATTGGCACCACCCCCACTGCTGCCCCACAGCTCCCACGCCCCGTGCTCTCTGCGTTGACGCGATAATGTGCCCAGCCCACCGCCAACCCGCAAAGAGCAGAGCAGGGAGAGATGGAGACATGCAAAGCCAAGTTTGAGACCTGCATAGTGCTGCATGCCTGCGTAGGCTTGCTGGAGGGGATCTGCCACCGTGGGGCTTTGAGCTGGGAAGAGAAAAGGGAGAAGGAAGACAATAAGCAAGGGAAAGCCAAGGACAGCTCCCAGCCTGCGCCGGGAGCATGCCTGAGCCAGTGGGGCGGCGCGGGGCGGTACCTGGGTAGGGGTGGATGCCGTTGGTGTAGATGGTCTCGGAGGCGGGCTGCCCGTTGGTCTGCGGCGGCAGCGGGCTGAAGCCATTCACCCCGATGGGCGTGGCGATGCTGGGCACAGGCGCCGTGCTGATGCCAGGCGGGGTGCTGGTACCTGCGGCCCCGCGGGTGGGAGGGAGGGCGTCAGCACCGCCACTGCCCCGCGGACACCGAGGTGGTTGGGGGCACGGCAGCGGTTGTACCTGAAGAAGGGGTGAGGGGGGCGGCCACCAGCCCGCTGACGTTGAAGGCGGCCATTTGCTGCATCTGGGCAGCGGCAATGGCGGCCATGGGGTTCAGGCAGGTGCCTTGTGCTGCTGCCATCAGGGCCGCCTGCTGCTGCATGATCTGATGGGGGAGAGACAGGGAAAGAGGGAAAAGTGAGCGCGGCGCAGAGGGAAGAAGTGAGATGGGATAAATTAGCATGTTCTGGCATGTTCTCCCCAAAACCATCAAAAGTTCTGGCCCATGCCACCTCGTACCGCCTGCGTGTAGGCCCCGTAGGCACCGAACTGGATGGTCATGGGGTTGAAGATGCCCAGCTGCCCCGCCATCTGGTGCATCCGCCGCAGGGTCCGCTCCTTGTCCGTGTCCGCAAATTTCACCACCAGGCTGGACGAGGCGCCCTGCAGTGGGGCGAGACGGGGTGAGTGCGGCCATGGCCCGGCAGCGTCCCCAGCACGTCACCCCGCAGCGTCCCCAGCACGTCACCCTGCACCAGGGATGCCCTGGAGACCGCAGTGCCCTCGGGATGCCGCCAGCGTTGGCAGCAGCGAGCAGCGATCAATGCAAGGTTTAATTACAGCTCTCTTTCCTCCCGGCAGCTGCTCCCTGACCGCTGTTTCCTTTCCCCCTCGTTGGCAGTGTTGACCTTCGGTGTTAATTAAATCACACCTTTCTCCCGCAGCCCCACGCACCCACCCCAGCGTGAGGCAGGGATGAACCTCGGGGCGATCTGGACAACAAACTGGGATTTTGATCCAATTAGACAGATCAAATTAGCTGGTGATTGGATTACGGAGCCAGCGCGGGCCCAGTGCTTACCGGCATGGTTTGGCTGCCGTGCAGGCTGTTGATGGCAGCCTGCGCCTCGGCATGGCTGCCGTACTTCACAAAGGCACAACCTGCGGGCACAGAGGGACAGCGACAGGAGATTTTCGGGCGCTGTCCCAGCTCCTGGCCCTGGGCTCCCCGTTTCCCACCTTTGCTTGCCCCGTCGGGCCCACGGAGGATGGTGCACTCCTCAATCTGGCCAAAGGGCTCAAAGAGGCGCCGGACGTCGTCCTCACTCTGCTGCTTGCCCAGCATGCCCACAAAGAGCTTCCTGTCTTCTAAAAGCAAAGCAGAGCCCGTTGGCAAGCGGGACGCTGCGCAACGCCCGTCCCCTCCCAGCCCTGCTCTGCAGACAGCTCGCAGAGGAGGCCGGCAGCACAACAGCCAGCGGCAGAGCCGCACGGCTCGCCATCCCCATCCTACAGCACGCACGGACGGGGAAACCTCTCCTGCAGGGAGACTGCTCGGCGGCAAAGCAGAGCTGGGGCTTCTCCTGGGGCCCACAACAGCATCCCGTGCCACAAGGCACGCGGGGATGCGGCTGGGAAACAAAGAGTCCCCGACGCGCCAGCAATTGTGCCCATGTGACGGACTGTCAGAATAACCCGCAGCCCCCGGCCGTGCCCGGGGACATCAATAACCCACACACGAGGGAAGGGAGAGTAAATAATGAGAATCTCATGATTATTACCAGCATCTGTCTTGCGCGGCCGCGCGCTCCCGCCGCGTGCTAATGGCATTTGACAAAGAAAATAAGGTGCCCTGTCAGAGCGTTGCCGGGGAAATAAAGGAACAACGGCAGCAGGCGATTAACGTGCTGCCCATTAGCGGACCGGGAAAATTAGTGAAGGGAGCGGGGCTCACGCACTGCCTGGTTAAACATCAACCTCGCCCTGCCGAGGCGGCCCAGCATCGCCTCCTGGGCGAGGGGGCCAGAGCCGGGCAGCCGAGCTCGCCCATCGATTTTTAATCCCTCCCCAATTAGGCTCGCTAAGTGGGTAATTTATTTGCCGGGTCCCTCCGGGACGCGCCCGGAGCAGCTGCAGCGTGTTTAGGAACACGCGCTGCAGGCGTGCATGGCTGCCCCAGACACAGGGACGGGTGCAGTCAGCCACCACGGCAGCATCCTGTGGGTCCCAGTGCCTTCGTGGTGCTGCTGCAGGCCCCCAGGGCTATGTGCAGCCTCCGGAACTCATCGGTGTGATGAGGAAATGCCCGGCCTCAGCCCTCTGCCTGGAAATGTCCCTGAGCCATGTGCCGTGGCTCAGTGCACCCACTGGTGCCGCACTGTCCTCTGCCACCCCCAGGCGTCCCCTGCCCTCTGGGGTGGCTCAGGAAGCTGCTCCTACCTCCTCGTCCCTCGCTGTCCGCCGGCTTCACCTGGATGGGACGGTTCATCTGCAACACACAATCGGCAGCGGGCGGTCGGCGGCGGTGTCACATCCCCTACTGACACCATCCACAGGGCAGGGCAGGGTTTGGGGACGGTGGATGAGGCACGGGGACAGAGCACAGGGTTTGTCCCCCAGGGCTGGCCACAGTTTGGGGTGTCAGATGTCCCCAGCCCCCCGGAGAGGACGCGTGGCGGCTGCCAGCAGCCCATCACCTCGCAGCAGGGCTGCACACGTGCAGGTGTGACACACGCCCAGCACGGTGCTGTCCCTGCACCCATAGGTGTGTGTGCATGGGGACAGGGGGTCAGCACGTGTCCCCACAGCCGCACCTCCTGGGCCCAGTGCAACATGGGGCCACCTCTCCCCACCTCTCTCCCCCTCCTTTTTCCTCTTTTTCCTCTGCAAAAGCACGACAATTACGGCCGTTTCCATGGCAACAAGCATGCTTCCCCCGCGCTGATGTGCTTGATAGGGTCGTCACGGCAACGGCGGGCCGTCACGCGTGACGGGGCACACGCCTGCAGGGCTGGCACGCGTGCAAGGGGTGTGCAAACACAGCGTGCGGGCACAGCACCCCGAAACACTGCTGTTGGGGCACCCCCAGAGCTGGGTGGGGGCAGTGCCAGCCCCCGGGCGGGGGTGATGAGGAGGAGGAGGAGGAGGAAGGCTCAGGAAGAAGAGGAGGGCGGTTTCCACGGCAACCGCCTCGTCTCCAGGGAAACGTGGGGAGGAGATGTCAGCGCCAGGCAGGGATGCTCTAGGGAGGGACCGGGCTGGGGGAGATGAGGCGCAGCATGGGGACCACAGCCCCACGGTGGCACTGGGGAACATGGGGTCCCCACACCCACCATGTCCCCATCACAGCTGAGAGAGGAGAACCCCGTTTTTTGTGGGGGCACAAAGGCGCTGCCCCTCGGCCAACCCAGCAGCCACATTTAGCAGCGCCACGGCCTTTGCTGGAAGGCCACGGGCACCAACCCACCTCCCCCCATGTGCAGGAACCATCCCAGTGCCTGGGCATCCCCAAAAACAGGGGTTTGAGCAGCGCTGCTTGCACACACGCCCTGTGCACGGCTGCACAGCCCCCACGCACGATCCCACCCACACAGCACCGTACGTCCACGTGCCACGCACACGCGTGCACACATCTGCACAGCCCTGAGGCGCAGCTGCACCCACAGTGTGTGTGTGAGCCGGGGGCCATGCGCGCGGTGCCCGCCTGCACCCCCCCCACCACCGCCACCCGCTCACACGCTCCAGCAACCCCCGAGGCAAAACCCTGCCCCGAGCCACACACTGGGGTGTGCAGCCCCTCTAGTGTACCCCCCCCCACGCACAACCCCTGCACACGCCGACACGGGGCACACCCCCCCCGCACACCCCTCGCGCGCACACACACACACACACACACACGCAT
>WBMW01004022.1:227408-237589 GCA_013396635.1 Penelope pileata
CTGGCACCGTCGGTAATTGCACACTGCTGGCACTGCGGCTGCGCAGGGGGCTCTCATCGTCCCCACACGCGCGTGTGTGAGCACACGTGTGTGTGTGTGCGTGTGTGTGTGCATGTGTGTGCGCGCGCGCGCGTGTATGCCCGCGGTGCCCCCAGCAGGGCTGAGCCCGGACCCCCGGGGGCAGATCCGTGCCCAAATGGAGCCCCAGTTCCCGCAGCACGGAGCTGCCCCTGTTCCCCCCCAGCTCGGTGCTGTCGCCTGTTGCACCGCGAGCCCCGTTTGTCCCTCGGCCCAGCTTGGGTAATTACATTTTTAATCTCCTCTTTGACACATTTTTGCATAAACAACGGCGTGATGAGGTTTTTTCCACCCTCTCTCGCTGCTGGCCCCACTCCCAGGCGCACCCACCCAGGGGCCCACGGTGCCCCTTGTCTGCAGTGGGTTCTGGGGAGCAGAGCCGAGATGCTGAGGCCGGGCGGGAGGCATCTGCTGTTCCCCAGCACCGCCTGGGTTTATTTTTAAACCCGTTGGCCCTGAGTGATTCACACGCTGCATGTTCCTGTGTTCTCCCTGGCGCTTTTACATGACAAATCCCGGGTAAAAATAGATGTTCTCGAAGGAAGCCGCGAGGATGCAGTGGGGAAATGGGGGGACCGGTGGCACCCCGAGGGGTGGGGACCCAAAGGTGCCACCGGGACAGTGCGGTGGCAGTGCCCAGGGGAAGGGGCTGTGGGCTACCTGCTCCTCGGGAGCATCAGGGGCCGCAAAACCGTCCCCGGGGGATGAGATGCTTCTGCAGAGTTCCAGCAGATGAGCGTGTGCTCCTGCAAAGCCTCGTACAGAAGAAGGAGTTCTCATTACACCTTCCTCTCGGAGCTCTTTAGCACATCAAGCCCCAGCAAAATGAAGCTGCTATTATTATTTATGACTTTTGTGTTACTCAGGTTAAGAGAAACAAACATGCCGAGAGTGACAGGCAATGCTGGCTCTCCCTCAGCATCCTGCCTCAACCACCAGGCCAGGACAGAATTCGTGGCCAAAAAAAAGGGGTACAAGTTTCCAGAGAGACTGAGGAAGCAGAGGAGCATCTTCACTCAGGAGACAGCTCAGGAGTTGGAAAAAATACTTCTCCTTCCCCCCAATCTGGCCATCAGCTAAGCCCCAAGGTGGTGGGGCTCCACAGTCCTTTACTTCCCCCTAAAACTCAGGCAGCTGTAGCACTTCAGCCAAGTACTACCTGGACACCCCTTCACAGGAAGGTGAAGAAACACAAGACTTGACAACTTAAGAAAATTTTTAATTCCAAGTTAACAATAGTAAAAAGTTTCCAGCTATAACAGAGAGCAAACAGCAGCCCTCACTCATTTCAGACTGGGACATGTACGCAACAGTCCTGGCTGTCAGGATTTCTCCGAGAGATCCTCACGTTCAAGCTGGATGAGGTTTCCAGCAGTGCAATCCCAGCCAAAGGACAAGAACCATGCCTGTCTCTGCTGCTGGAGACAGCAATGTGGCAACACCAGCCTCTCCTCCAAGGAAAACTGTCCAAACCAAACCACTGGGATGCAGGAGAACCAGAGCTGAGCACTCCAAGGGTGACAGAGCAGCCGGAGGACAGGTGAGGTGGCCAAATCCCAAGCAGAGGCAACAGCCGACAGCAGAGCTGAGCGGTGACTCCACGACATCCACGCACCCAGCTCAGCAGGGCTGTGAGGCCTTCGAGAGGCTTTGAGGGCTCTTAGAAGCCAGAGAAGGAGCAGACAGAGTTTGGGGCAGCAGAGATGGCGGCTTGGAGACAAGCCTCCTGCCTGGACACAGCTAAGGTACAGAGAGGGGAGACAGAGAAAGGACAGGAACCAACAGGTGACATGGCAGTGCTGGTGTGCAGATCACAGAAGCAAAACGAAGATGGGCAGGAACATCCTGGCATAAGCAAGACTGTGTAGGATTCCCCCCTGCACACACTGCTGTGCAACTGGACACCACATTCTCTTAGCAGGGATGAGATTTGGGATGTTGGCAGAGACTAAGCACAGCTTATCCAGCTGAGCAGGCATCCAGCAACCTCCAGAGCCAGCAGGGTGAGGCATGGCCAGATGCTCCTCCACCAACACCTCTGAACAAGCCTGCTCCAGAGCAGGACGTACCCATCTCTTGCTAACAAAAGCCATGGTGTGGTCTTGCCAAGCCCCAGCTGAGGATGAATAGGCACCTTTTTCTCTTTGGGGTCATTTATTTATAGATTTAAAGAAACCAAAATAGAAAACGAGGCAAAGAGTGCACACTAAGAAAAAAAATGTTCATCGCAACAATGCAAGAGCAAAAGCAGAGGAGGAAAGGGGTCTCTTTACCATGCCAGGAGCTTTTGAGAGAGCACAAGATCACTTCTCCAGCGTGCACAGAGATCAAGGGTAGCAGGACTCTCCTTTCAAACCTCGCCGAATTCAGGATCACAGTATCCTACAAAGAGAGGCTCTGCCTGGACACCGCGCCTGGAAGCAGAGCAGAAGGAGGGTGTTACATAGGGGACCCTGAGCAGAGCCTGGTGCTGCAGGAGGGGTGGCAGGAGCTGGCAGGTGTCCCTTCCCCAGCACAACCTCCCCCTCTGCAGAGCTGCCAGCCCACGCCAACAGCATGGGCCCTCTTCCAGCACAGCACACAGCAAGCTTTGCCTACACACGGGCACAAGAAATGCTCTGGACCTTCAAGGGTCATTTCACACCAAGGAAAGTCTACTTCATTCTCAGTCCCCCTCACTGTTCCACCTGGGGTTTACACAGAGCTGTTCCCCTGAGGGTGTCCCTGGTGCTGCTGCCACAAGCTGGCATGGCACGGTGAGGAGGGATGGCTACCTGAGGAGCTCGCAGCGGAAGTTGGCCAGCCGTGTGTAAGCATCTTGCAGGTTCCTCACTGCTGCACTACTCCAAAGTCTCTCGGCCACAGCTCCAGCTCTCGGCCTTGAAGGAACAAGAGACAAAGGCAGGCAGGTCATAGAAAGCTTCTCAGGCAGCCCTGAGCTCCCAAACGCCTCCCTGACCAAAGTCCTTCAACACATAAAAAGCATGTGGCTTTGTGTATGAAAAGATCCACACCCAGACAGGTGCAGACCAGGACGTGCCCAGATGACAGGACAGAGACCAGCATTAACACAAGCTGGTAGCAGTGGCAGGTGGCACAGGAGCATGTTTAATTCTTACAGACAGCCACAAAGCCTCACTTAAGCCTCAGAGAAGCTGTTACTACCACAGACATGCTGCCAGGGCAGAGACAAGCACCACAAGACCAAGGCAGCAGCACCAAGCGTGTATCGCGCTGTGCTAAAAGGACTCGAGCCACCCCCCAGGACACCTCTTACCAGAGCCTGGGGGTCAGGTTGGTGACGTCCACGTATTCACCCCACATGCACGCCTCCCCGCCGATCACCAGATCCTTCTGCTTACGGCTGCCTGCCAGGAGGCACAGCATTCAGGTGATCAAGGGTTGTAAGATACCAGCATCTTCCTGCCCTGCCCAGGGAGGGGACTGTGACAGCCAAGAGCTGGCTCAGCTGTAATCTGGAGATGGAATTTGCCCTTCTGGAAGCCCCCACCTCAAACCCTAGGCTGAGGAAGAGCTGAGGTGCTTCCTGCCTGCAGGGAGGGAACAGCACAAAGCCTGCCAAAGGCACGCTGTCTCAAGCACCTTCACACGAGCAGCAAGAACAAATGCTCAAGAGAGCCAGCCTCACCTCTGAGTGAGAAGTTGGCTGCCATAAGGGGACGTGACACAAGGAACGCACCTGGGAACTTCAAGGGCTCCACCTGGTAGGCTGCCATCCAGTCCTGCCCGTAGGAGATGCGGTTGAGGTACCAGGGGGCAGAGAGCAGAGCCCTGTAGCCAGCCTTGGTGACATTCGCCATCTCTTCTGCGTATGGCACATTGTTCTTCCACACGTGGATGATGGTGTCTGGCCTCACCTGGCCCCACAAACACACATGAAGCCTGTGTACAGCATCACAGAGCACCACCTCTCCTCAAAAGAAGGGTGCCCCTGAGCCATCCCCAGCTCCAAGCACCGCTCTGGTGAGCAGGGTCCGGCACCAGATACTGCCACGAGCGGTTATCTTGATAGTGGGAGCTAGAGGTACATCTGCCCCCCTGCAACACATCACATCACCCCTGTCCTGACTCATCCAGTCCCTCCAAGGAAGCTGGGTTTTGAGTGCGTTTGGCTGCGGTGCTGGCACCGTTCACCCAGGTGTCAGGGAACTGCGCTACGGCAAGCAGACAGCTCTCACCTTCACTCCGTTGTCAAACACCTCCTGCCACACCATGTAGCCCTTGCCAAGGGAAGAGACGATGTCCAGGAGCCTAGCGTGGAAATAATACTTGCAGTCAGTCTTCCCAAAAAAATAACTAGGCTACTCCCTTTGGGGACAGGAAGACAGGCCCAAAGGGACAGCAGAAGACATTTGTGCTTGTCACATACTGCAGCTGCAGGCCCAGGACACAGCCACCCTCACCTCTGGATGTAGAACGACTCTAATTTTGTGTAGTCTTCACCAAAGCCCATCTTCTCCATGAAGGTGAGAATTTTTGGATTAGACTTCCTGCGTACCAAAAAGAGAATAGAAACCCCAGGCACCAACGCACAGAGCCACTTTCTATGCCTAGGAGAGCAGGACAACAGAGATTTGCAGGTGATCATGGCCAAGAAGCAACTGGCTGGGACCCGGGGATCCTGTGCTAAATTTCCAGCACTCTGGCTCCCTCTTACACATAAGTAACCCTCTGCTCTCCCTCACCTTTTCCTCTCCCTTCAGGTGGCTGTTCCTTCAGGGATCCACCCCCAGGCATGTGCCAGGTGCCCAGGCAGCAGAGCCCAGTCCCCATCCTGACCCATCTCCGAGCAGGCATCACTCACCAGCACGTGAAGTCCACCTCATCGCCACCGAGGTGAATAAAGTAGTCTGGGAACACAGTGCTGACCTCCTGAAACAAACTGGCCACAAACTGGTAGGTGCTGTTGAGGATAGGGTTGATGGGCCCATAGGTGCCAGAAGGATCCTTGCCCAAATAGCAGGGAGTCAGGAGGCCCGGAGCACCTGAGTCATAACAAAACCAGTACAGTGAGGAAGGGACTAAATGTGACTGTATCTCATACATCCTACATCCCTCAGCCAACAGTTTGCTCCTCCCCAGAGCCAGCCTGTGGGATGTGATGCCCACTCCGCACTTTCAGGAGGATCCAGGCCACAGAGACCCTTCCTTCACCAAGTACAACTGCAGCTCTCCTCACATCCACGCCCCTGGTGAGGGTCTGCTCCTCACCTGGACCCCAGGAGAGCGTGTGCCCAGGCGTGTCAAACTCCACGATGACTCTGATGCCGCGGAGCTGGGCGTGCTTGATCACTGTCTGCACGTCGCTGGCTGTGTACACGTGGGTCATGGCATTGAAGGCTCCCTGGGGGAACATGAGAAATCACAGTGCCCTGCACACGTGCTGAGGGAGCAACCAGCATTCCCTGGGCTGCCTGGGGAGCTGCACGACCATCAGCATGGGTTACCTGTTTGCTGAGCTCTGGGAAGGTAAAGCTCTCGTATGGGAAAGATGGGTCATCCACAATGTGCCAGTGAAACACATTTAACTTGTTGTAAGCCATGACGTCCTGGGAAGGAACAGGAACACTGATAAACTCACCTTGCTCCTTCTGAAAGGTCAAACAGCTTGTCACAGGGAGGAACCAAGCGACCTCAGGTCTTCGTGTTCTGGAAAACGTAAAACCCCCAAATGTTCCCAAGGACCCAAGAGTGATGCAGACATCTGTCAAACACATCAGCACCACAGAGAGCTGCAGAGAGCCATTAGTGCTTCTGCTCACATTAAAACCCCTGTTCTCCTTATACCAGAGATTTGGAAGTTTAATGGCTGGGATGGATGCAGAACCACCACCCACAGTCATTTTAACGTGACCGGGAAGAAGGCAGTGTTTTCCTCTGCCTCAGAAAGTAAACTGAGGTGCAAGAATCTGAGATTCCTTTGGGTTTCCTTCTCTCCCTTAGGAAGGGAGCTGAGAAATCACCTAAATCAGCTGTGACTGACACCAGGAGCAAACACATCCACAGGCACAGAGTACTGCACTAGGAAGGACCGACAGCATGGAAGCATTTTTCTATGATGCAAATCTGTGTACTAGGAACTGAGGTCACGCAGCCATCCCACCCCTCCCTGCTGCTTCCTCTAGAGATAAGCAAGCAGGTGTTCTTCAAAAAGCTGAGGTTTGGCAAGCTGTTCCTTGATTAGATGTGGATATGGTGGCCTATGCATGACTGACTCTCCCTAGATTGCTCCTGGGATCCTTAGAAATGAGTAACACCGAAAACAAAACAAAAAACCAAGAAAACAGAAAAACTCTGCAGGCCAGTCAGGGAGGCTAATTTGTCACAGAGGGACACTGTGCTCCAAGTGCTCCATCTCCCTGCGGGGCAGGACACACGCTTCCCAGCAAAGGCACCCTACCAGAGTTTCCAGGATGGCTTTCAGAGGCAGGAAGTGGCGAGAGGTGTCCAGCAACAGGCCTCGGTGAGGGAAGCGGGGATAGTCCACAATTTCTGTCTCGTTGACATAGTACTGCACAAAGAGAGAGGACAAGGAAGAAGTGAGCAGGGCTCCAGGCAGCACAGACGTTAGCAGAAGGTAATCAGGGTCATCTGCCAGCAGGGCTAGCAGGACTCACTGCCCCCAAGCACAGCTTGCCCTCAGGAGCCGAGGCAAAGACCTGCGTTGCTGTGGGAGCCAGGCTGGCCAGCCCACACACCAGCCACTCACTCACCGTGCCGTTCTCGTCTCTCCCAACAAGCTGGCTGAACGTCTCCAGGCCTGCGGGAGAACCACACACAGTCACTTTCACAGCACAGATTATGGACAGAGCTCAAATAAGTCTATGGAAAAAGAGAGGCACAGAGATACGTTCCAATATGCAGGTGGGGTGAGAGTGCCCAACAAAAAGCTCGAAGCGCATCTCACCTCTGAGAGCCCCCCAGACAGCATCAGCATAGAGCAGCAAAGAGTCTTGTGAGATATTCAGCTTATCTGAAAAACAGCATCAGATGGATCGGCACGGGCATTAGGTTCCTGCTAAAGGGCACAAGAGCCCCAGCTACAGGGTTGTAGCTGGACCAGCCGGTGATTTTGGTATAGAACTGCACCCATTGATCCAAGGGAACTGATTTTGGGATAGGGCTGTGGGTTTTTTTAAATCTCTCCCAATGCTTTATCAGCAACCTCAGATAAGTCACTCCCTCCCCTCCCAGTTTCTCAACCATACACTGAGGATGTCCTTCCAAAATTAGAATTAAGTGCTGGAGGGTGCTATTCCCAACCAAGGGGCACAGAAATACCCACACACCTGCTTCAGCCCCTCCCGCTCCCACCCCGGTGCTTACAGCTCTCCTTGGAGTCCAGGCTGGGAAAGCCATCACAGCCCGGCATGGCTATGGAGACGAGGAGCTCAGTGCAGGGTGTCCTCCAGGGCTGCTTGTTCTCTGCAAGGCACACAGACCACAGGCATTGATCCCCCCCTTCAAGCCTCCCGGCCCAGCCAGGGATGGGGACATCAGCCTGGTTCAGCAGCAGCTCCTGAGGCTTCCTGGACACCGGCCACAACTACTCAAAGCTTCTCCAGGGAGGATGAAGCAGGAGCTCTGGCTGCTCTCCCCTTTCTGAAGGAGCATTTTCAAGCCCTGAGTGGAGCATGTGGGAGGTGCTGCCCTGACTCCAAAGGGAGGTGTTAAACCCACCCTGAGATAAGCAGCTCTGCCCATAGCTGTCTCTGGCCAGGAGGAACGTGGGTGGGTTTGTACCTATAGCCCCACAGCACTGCCAGGGACAGGCTGGAAAACAGAATGCTTGGCTTTGAGTGAGCCTCCTCACAAGCCGGACACCAAGCAAGCTGCAGAGAGACTGTGGCACCACCAGCATTTGGGGGAAATGCAGAGAGCACAGGACGCCAAACGTACCCAGGAAGGAATGGTGAAACCTCTGCGGGGAGAAGGAATATGGCTCGAAGATATTCCTCCATTCTGAGGTTTCCTCAGTTACAGATGAGCCGGTAGCCAAGGCAACCCTGCAGCCATGTGAGCTGGCACAAGGAGCACAGCAGGACCTGTTCCCTATGCCTGGCAAGGCAGCAGCTCACCAGGGACAGCCGCTTGCAAGCCTGGAGACGTGGGGAATACCCACCTTCCCCCCAGGGATCCTCCTGGGATGAGCACTTCCCAGCACGCTCCCCCCATCTCCACCCAGATGGACATTTTGGTTTCATCACTGGTTGAGCGCAGGAGGCTGACCAAATACCCCCACTGCTGCTTTCAGGCTTGAAGCTCATCAGAGCATCACCTACAAATCTCCAAAACATTTTCAAACCCTAGCAACTGTCCCTCCAGCTGCAATACGGTGACAGATGCTGCTAGGATTATCCCACCTGGGGCAGCAATTGCTCTCCCTCCACCCAGAGAGGGAGAAACAAGCTCCAAGATGTGTGCTCTCAGGGTACAGCCCACAAGTGCAGTGCCTCCTGCTCCACCATGGGCAAGACTCGGCTCTCAGGAGGTGGTGTTCCAAAGCTGATCAGCCTGCACAGGTCCACAGGAGGCAAGAGGGGACGGCACAGCAGCATCTGGAGGGTTTCAAGAGGACCTTAAACTGTTCTGTGGAAAGTCCAGCTGACAGGAGAACAGCTCAGGAGAAGATGCCGATGCCTCCTCAGTTCTCTGCAGTTCAGCTGGCGTGCCTGTCTGTGCAACTGGCATAGTGGCTTTCTGAAACAGGGAGGAAACTGTTTCTGCCATTTATTTTTTCTGTTAACAGAAACTATTTCTTTCCACACGGGGTTTCCACTGCCTGTATTACTAATATTACCAACCACTTGTGGAAAAAGGAAGGCAAAGAGGAAGAAGGCCCTAAAATTAAGCATGCTGTTTGAACTTCACATATGGGAGGGCAGATGGAAAACTGTGAGTATACACGGAGAGCTTGACCTAGGGATCACAAGAGATCGCTCCAAACGTTGCGATGGTCAAATTTCCCTCTGACAGAAATGGGAAGACGTGAGTGGTTACAATAGTTAATATTTCTATTTTAAGGAACTAGGTGGTCTTTGCAGCCCTCAAATGGAAACTTGTCTATTGCTACTGAAAAGAATCAATGTTAAGAAATCAAATAAGCCAAACACTGCTTCCAACTTCATCCCAGTGCACTCGAACAATGCGGAGCTGCCAGGGCCACCCCTCTCTGCAGCAGGGCACAGGGCACGGAGCTGTGAGCTGTGCTTGGGGAGCAGAGCCCCGGGCACAGCACTGTCGAGAGCAGGAAGAGGCATGGCAGCACCGGGGGCAGAGCTGTGTCACGAGAGAGGGAAGGGAGAAAACGGAAACGCTGCGGAGCTGCAGTGCAATCTGGAGGAGATGAAAATGAGATACAAAGAAGAAGGTGGCTGAGCAACTCCCTGAAAGGAATGCAGGATGGCGGGTGTGCACTGTGCCACGGAGGGCTGGATTTTGTTTGACTTTTATTGTTTGAAACACACGAGCGCAGCAGGCACTCTGCAGACACACCAGCAGCACGGGCCTTGGCTAGGAGCCTCACTCCGAGCAACCCTGCCATCAGATCACAGCCAACACCTTCCTTAGCCATCAGCCCCAGCTGAACAGAAGGAAAAAGGAGGAAAAGAGCAACGCAGGGGATTCATGCAGCCAAGACGTGAAGTTTCAGGCAGAGCTGAAGCTCCAGGCTGGCGCGAGCTCACGCTCCCCAGCGCAGAACCACCACACACCCATGTGTGAGCCAGTCAGCTCCCTGCCCACACCGCCATGTGCCCGCAGGCTCCAGGCAGCAGCACCGGAGCGGGGCAGGGACCCACTGGGACGGGTGGGAGGGCCGCAGCCACAGGGTGTCCCGTCCCATCCCGTCCCGTCCCCTCCCGTCCCACCACAGCACCCCGCGGAGCGGAGCCGAGCCCCACGCAGCCCCACGCAGCGGCTCTGGGAGCAGGGGAAGCGGAGCCCCCCCGCGTGCCCTCGGTGCTGTCAGACCTTTGGTTTACCAGCGAGCGGGGTTTAAAGGTCCCGCTCCGACAAGGCCGAGCTCCTCCCGCCCCGAGGCGCGGCTGTTAAGCAGGAAGGGGCCCCGGAGCTGTTTCGGG
>WBMW01004022.1:237644-251212 GCA_013396635.1 Penelope pileata
TTGAGGAAGGGGGGCTCGGGTTGGGAAGCCTGGGAGCACAGCTCCAAGAGGAGGCAGCTCCCCGCGCCTGAGCCTCAGTGGAGCTCCGGGGGCTCGTGGCAAGGCCCCGGGTGAGGGCTGCTGCGGGCACAGTGTCGGTGCCTTCAGGCTCCTGGCAGGGAGTGCCCTGGCTTGAAGTGAGTCCTCAGTTCGGTCTGTGTTGGGTGGCTGTTCCCCAGGCTTACGTAAAGTGTTGTGATCGCAGCCTGCAGTCGAAATATTCCCGTCTTCTGTGTATTTTGTTGCTGCTATTTTAGGGGACCTGATGTCTTTGGGGATGACTCAGAGAAGTTCATCCCTGGCTGGCCAGCATTAATCCAGACTAACGGTCTGAGTCAGGAATGCATCCTTACATAACAAAGCTGCCGGTGGTGCTCGGCGTTGGGAGCTGTCCTGCCCGGGCAGACAGCCCGGTGGCCAAGGGATGCTGCAGAGAGCTGCGCTCCCCTCCCGGGCCGTGCTGCGTTACCTGCCTGCTGCGTGAGACAGGAATGCTAATTCATGTAAACTGTGACAAAGTCTGGCCAGTGTCACTCTGGGTCTTCCTGGTTTGTCCACCTTTGTGGCCTTTGGGCTGTCAGTTCTGTGTTCTACTGCAATTTGTTGTAAGGATAAAACCACGTCTATTACGCTGCCTAATTCCCTGTAACATTGGCTGCATCTGTGTTTATCCAGGAGGGTGTTCTGCATACCGATTCCTCCGCTGATGGAAGGGGAGCTGAGGAAGCTGACTGTCCTGTGGCCCCAGCGTGCCCCACACCTGCCTGAGTCCTGCTGAGCCTGCACGTGCTGTAGTGCTCTGTGGGGCTGGAGGCCGGGCTGTCCTGACCGTGTTATGTCCAGCTGCTTCACTTTCTCGGATCAAATTGTTATGTGTGATCATGGAAACCTCCACAGGGTGCTCCCAGGCCGTTTCTGTTTGTTTTGCTCTTTGAGCCAAACGCTATCTAAGCATGCTTGTTCCAAATGAAACTAGCTCCCAGCCCAGTGGGCCTGCTGCTGATCTGGGAAACACAGGTCATCTCTGGAAACGCCTTGCAATGCCTGCGGGTCTCTCACTTGAATTTTTGATGCCTCTGAAGCTTTCTAGGCCAACTAATTCTCTCCACTTGCTAGTTTACCTCCCCTAGGTGAAATAATTACGAGGTTTGAATTGGAACCACAAGGGCTGCAGCGATGAAGGGACCTTGTTGTGGTGGGAGTTTGGGAGCAGCGATGGTGGCTGTGGGCTGGGGCTCTGCAGGCATGCACCCTCCTGATGCCTGTCTCCATGTTTCAGGGGGCTGAAACAGGCTGGTGTGTGGCAGTCTGCTCTCAGAGCCACAAACACCTGTCCTGGCACATCTCAAAATGCAGGATGCGTTGTTCTTATGTCTCCCCATTTCCACCTTGGCCACTGCAAGTCATGCTACGTGCTGCCACTAAACGCTTTAGCAGATGCATGTGGCAAATGAATTTCTCAGCACAGACGGAGCTGAGCAGAAGGGCAGACAGAGATGACAGAGCAGGCGCAAAGGGAGCAAGGCCTGGGAGGTTCAGGGCAGGAGCGGGTCTCAGCCCCAGGCATTTTGTGAGGAGGAACATTTCAACAAATGTGAACTTAAAAGCATGGACTAAGGCAAAAAGCTTGAGGCAAGATGTGTTAATCGGTCTGAAGGATTTGGGTTCCTGACTAAGTGCTGCATAGCTCAGCCAGGAGGTATTTGCACTGCTGGCATTATTTGCAAAGCCTTTTTCTTCTGGATTGTCTCCAGCTTGCACAGCTTTTCGGTGGCTGAACAGACTGCTGTGATCAGAGGGGCATCTCAGCCCACGCTGATGGTGCAGCTCATTAATGGGTGTGCACGAAGACAACATCAACCCCTGGGGAGGACAGCAGAAGCTGAGCACAGCAAATTCTCCTGGGTTTCCTTTCTCCCACCGCCGGAGCTCCACAGGTCTCAGGTGATGGAGGAAGAGTTATTTTTCCAGAGATATGTGCCCAGCCCCACCTGGGCCAAGGAGCAGTGGAGCAGGAGGGAGGCAGGAGCACCAGCAGTTGGAAGCATTTTGGTACAGCAAAGAGGGGCTCAGGGGCTGCTTGTGTCAGGGCCATGGGGCTGGATGGGAGATTGTTTCAACATTGGGCTCTGCACAGTCCTATCAGGGAAGGGAGACTGCTGTGAGTTATTGGGAAGGCTGAGCATTTGTGGCAGCTGTCTGTGGCTGCCCTCAATCACATCTGTGGGTCTGAGCAATCAGCTGAACTGGAATCAATCAAACGCCCGTGGATGTGCAGGGGAGAATTCCTCCGCCTGGAAATGAAATAAGCGTGCAGAAAGGCCCTGCTCCCGTAAATCCCTTAAGCATGTGCTTAGCTTCACAGAGCAAGGTGATTGCAATGCAATATTTTATTCTTGTCAGCTTCAGTGTTAACAGTTACTAGAATCACTTGTGTAATTACGCTCTTGCAAGAATAAAATGAAAAAGCACCAGGTGCCTATGGAGATCTAAATCATTCTTCAGACTGAGTAGAACAGCAGTTTTCAACTCCTCAGTAGCTGGAGTCCAAAAACTCCCTGGGGCAGTGCAGGTCTCCTGGCAATGAACCAAATCACAGCCATGCTTCTCCTGGGTACCTTTCCCAGACAGCCTACAAGAAGGCGGGTACCCAGGGCTCCATGCTGACCCAATGAACCATTGGGTCAGAAACTTTGTAACTTCTGCAAAGAGCATGGCTAAAATTTCATACCAAGCAATATTTTTAATGCTTTAGTGTTGTAACTGTGTTTTTTAGAACAGACCAGTCTTGTCCCTAGCACAGACTGACTCGTGGCTCTGAGCAGTGACCAGCAGCGAAGTGCTGATCTGTGTATTGCCACGGAAAAAGACAAGGTGGGGCCGCAGGAGGAGAACCACGTTCCTGTGTCTGTGGGATGGCGTTCTTCGCTGCACAGGGAAGATCTCATCACTGTTTGTAAATGTTTATCAGTGGAATTATTTGTAAAAAGGGCATCAGTCCATTCTGGAAGGCAGCAGTTCTCTGAAATCAACCCTGTGCTGGGTGGGAGGAGGAAGACAATAAGGGTGTAATGGGAGCTGCTGTGACTGATGGTTCTCACCAAGAGAAGATGAAGGTTCATTAATGCCTGGAGATTGGCTGACACATTGTGAGCTGGAACTCAACCCGCCTTCCTTGGTATGTACATGCCCAAGAAAGTTTAAATGCATTTCTGAATGACTGGGTTCTGTGATGCAGGGAGATTTACCCTGCGTAACGTTCAGGTGGAACCAGATCCCCTGGGAACAGCGAGGCAGCGCTCCTGGCACTGTGCATTGCTGCCCAGGGCTCGAGGTACCCCTGAGCTTAAGCCGACAGTGACCGTACCCTGAAGAGCTGCGCGAAGCAGAAGGGGGACAGGACAGGGCTCGGAGGCTCCGAGCTCTGCAGCATCGGCAGGGGCCAGGAGAGGGCAGCTCGGGGCAGGGCGCGGAGCGGGGATGCTCGGGCGGCCGCGGCGTTACACACGCGGAATGCAGGGCGCTCCCTGGCAGCTGGAGGGGAAAACAGGGTGCCAAACACCTGGATAACCCCGTCCCAGAGAGAACGGTCATTTCTGGTAAAGGGCTGGGCCCGCTTTTGCGTCCAAGCATGGCCTCTAGGAAGCTGCAGAGCTCTGATAAAGCAAAGCCCCACTGTCCGGGCAGCACCTTTCTCAGCTCCGTGGGGTCCAGCGCATCCTGCAGCAGATGTGCTGCTGTAAGCCTGTTCCTGTAAGCCTGTTCACATGTTGGTGAGGATCTATGTCACAACCCCTGGGGACACACCACTGCTCTGTGACCCCAGGACATGGGCAGAGCTGGGCAGCTGGCCACTGCCTGGCACCGAGGGTCCTGGATTCATAGTGGGAGAGGGCGTGTGACAACCAACCGAGCCTGACGTGTGAGATGGCTCCAGCCTGGCAAACGTCCAACTGGTAAGTCCAGAGCTAAACAAAGCCGGTGCTATTTATATTTATGTAGGGCAGGATGATTAATGCCCCAGCTTTTGCCATTCCAAATAAGCAGGATAATGAGGGAGCTGCCTTTATTTACTAGGTAGCTTGGCATGAGGCAATGTGCATGCCTGGCCCAAACATCTCCCCAGCCCAGCCCGCACCCACCTGTGCCACTGGGATGCACTCCTGACCCGGCTGTGAGCTCTACACCTCGGGGCAGGGCAGTGCTCGTGGACAGCAGGCGGTCCCGTGTGACGCTCACGGGTGGAGCACGGGGCTTCAGAAGAGTCCCCAAATGCAGGTACTGCCCCTCCTGCCTTCCTGGTGCAGCGCAGCCAGAGCTTGCTGCTGTCACTTGGCGCTGCCAGGGCCTCTCCTTCCCCCTGGCACCCGCAGGTGCTCGGGAGAGAAGAGAGCTCTGGGTCAGAGTGGTGTTTGCAGGGGTTGCACAGCTGTCTGCAGAGGTCACTGGGCAGAGAACTCACTGGGAGTGGCTGTGGTGCTACAAAACACCCAGAGCTGGTTTTTGGCACTGCTTGTGTATCTGAAGCTGCAGACTGGTACCCAGGAAGGCTTCCAGAGACAGCCACCAAGGAAATCAGACACCTAATCTT
This sequence comes from Penelope pileata, assembly GCA_013396635.1. Taxonomy (NCBI): domain Eukaryota; kingdom Metazoa; phylum Chordata; class Aves; order Galliformes; family Cracidae; genus Penelope; species Penelope pileata. Next base: position 242,275 of record WBMW01004022.1, read on the forward strand.
CTTGGATCCCCAAGGACACCTACCTGTACCACCCTGAGCTTAAGCCCCTGAAAATGGCCATCATTCCACTTGATGTGCTCCCGCAGAAAATAAACACCCTGTCTCCTGCATGCGCGGCAGCCTGGTTCACAAGGCATATTGTTGTTTGTGCTGCATGAGGATGGCAGAAGCACAAGCAGGAAGCAGGATCCTGCTGTGCCAGATGCTGCACAAAGCACCCTGGTGACTCCTGCCCTGAAGAGCTGATGAAACTCGTCACACCTACACCACATACTGTGAGGCTGAGTCTCCCCAGCCCTCAGGGCACAGGGTCATTTTCCTCCTGGCAAAGTGGGTGAATAACATTATCACTTCTGAATGACCTGCATCACCCAGGTAGAAATGATCCCCCAGGGCAAGAGGAAGCAGAGGATTAGCGCTGTGGCAGGGCAGAAGGTGGCCCTGGAGTCTTCCCGGGCTGCGCAGTCTGCTCACATCCGCAGTGAACAGCGGCAGAGGATATGGGATCAGCTGGCTCTCCTCTGGGCCAGGCTGCAGCCTGTTACCAAGCCAACCAGAGTCCCTCGCGCTCCCCAAAGGGCTGCAAACAATAAGCCCAGTTCGCCTCCCCTGTCCCTCAGCTGTACCAGGCGGAGCATATCTGACACTGGAAACAGAGCCACCCTGGTCTGGAGAAAGCTCGTGGGCTGGGGGCAAGCTGAGCAGCCAGGGCGCTGCATGACGAGAAGTATGCTCAGCACCTGCAGCACCCCAGACCTGCAGCCCAGCATCCTGGTGCCCATCTTGGTGTCTCTCCCTGCCCTGTGTGACAGCATCCAAGAGAGAAGCCCCAGAAGGGATGGGGCCACGTGGGAGCAGCAGCCCCATGTCCCTGACCTGCCCACAGCACTCTTGAACACCAGGCTCAGCCTCAGCTGTTAGCAAAAGGTCTTTGTGACCAGGTTACAAAGCCACTAGTGCATCGGTGTCCAACCTTTTGGCTCACCTGGGCCTCATATAAAATATATAACATAGCTAATGTATAGAACTAACAAAACTTTTAAAGTATTTTTTTATTAAATCATAAAAAAGAGCAACAATGACAAAACTAGGTGGGATATTTCACCTTGTTTTTGTGAAACATGCATCAGTCTGGTTCAATGGGAGTGGCTACAATTCTCAGTGAGTTCTCTAGGCGTTCAGAGATTTTTGATGGAATTTTACTCTTCCTGTGCTTCTTCCTTGAAAATGGTTGTTCACAGATGTATGCACTGCCAAAATGCAATGACGTGAATAAGACGTGATTGTGACACAAGGGATGTGCTCCTCTGGTAAATAGGGTTTATAACAGTCCAGAAGAGACACGATGACATTTTTCTTTGAGTTGAATATCTGATTGCAACTCCACACATTCCATTTGCAAATCTGCAGGTAATGTATTTCTGTCAACTGAAAATGGAGTCACAAATATACCAAAAAATTGATGATTTTTCCGGCAATCTTGAAACCCATTCTCAAACTCCTTTATCTATACAGAATGCGAGGTTGTGTATTTTTTGCTGTTCACAGGACTGTGTTTAGCCAGTGTATCAAAATGCATACAATTATTTGCCATAACTTGAGTTGGCACTGCACTGCACCCTCCCCTTGTCCTGGCTTCAGCTTAGACAGAGCTGGGTGCTGAGTGATGGCTGTGGGCCCGGGGATGGCTCTGCAGCAGGGGATGGGCTGCAGCAAGGGCTGTGCCGGGCAGCATGCAGCCCACGGGCTGGACATGCCTGCACTAGCCCCCTGCAAAACACCAGATTAAACAATCAACAGTGACATGGCACTATGCGAGGCTGCCTCTTTTTATAGCACCTACCCCATGAGAAGATTTTTCTGGCGTTATGCAGCCCACTGGAGAAAGGGAATCCAGCCCAGCACAACTGTGAAAAACTGAGTATTTTTATCTCTGCTGACCAGACAGCAGAGCTGCAGCACAGATATGCCACCTGGCATGGCTGGGGTCACACAAGGCTTCGTGGCTGGGAAGCAGGAAAAATCTAATGGCAGAAACACTGCCTCTCCCTGCACCCCCGGGGAGGTGCTGCAGCTGAGCAGCACCTGCTGCTGCGTGGTCTTTCCCAAAGGCAGAATGTACCTGCGTGGCCTACGCCAAGCCAGTTTGCCTTGAGAGGTGCATGCTTTCCTTGGAAAACACTGGCTGTGTGTAGAAAGCCACTGCTTGCAACCCTGTTGCCCAGGTTCTTCCTGGGAAATTGGAAATGTCTCTCTGAAAAGCAGAGATGGAGGGATCTGAAAGATCCTGCTCGCAAGGGGCTGCCCCAAACCTGTGAGGCCAGGGCAAAGCCCTTGCACCCATTCTGCTGCTAGCACCTCACTGAACATATTTTCCCCCATACTTCCCTCACATTTCTTTCCTTCACGTTTTCCTCATACTTCCCTTTCGTTTCCCTCACATTCCCCCGTCATCTCCCTCACATTTATTTCTTTCAAATTTTCCTGTCGTTTCCCTCACGCTCCCCTCATATTTCCATCATTTTCCTCACATCTTTCTATCACATCTCCCTCACGCTTTCTTTTCATTTCCCTCACATTTTTGTCACTACCCTAACATATTCCTGTCATTTCCCTCACGTTCCTCTCATGTTTCTGCCATTTCCTTCACATTTATTTCCTTCACATTTCCCTCATATTTTGTTCCTTTACACTTGTCTACTTCCATGTCCTTTCTCTCACATTTCCCTCACAGTTTCCCTCACATTCCATTTCCATTTCTTTTCCCTCATAGTTCCTTTTCATTTCCTTCACATTTTCCTGACATTCCCTCATATCTACACACTTCCTTCACATTTTCCTGTCCTTTCCCCCACATCCCCCCATATCTCCACCATTCCCCTCACATTTTTCCTTAATGTTTCAGTTTCCTCACCTTTTCTCACATCTCCCCCATACTTCTTTCCTTCCCATTTCCCTCCCATTTCTTTCCCTCGTTTCTCTATTTCTCTTTTCTCTATTTTCCTCACATTCCCTCATTATTTCCCTCACATCTTCCCTTCACATTCTCATTTCTTTCCCTCCCATTTCCCTATTTCCCCATCTTTTCTCTCACATTCCCGTCATTTCCCTCACATTCTCTCATTATTTCTGCCATTTCCCTCCCATTTCCCAATTTCTCCTTTTCTCTCAGTTGCCTATCATTTTCCTTACATCTTCCCTTCACATTCCCCCCATAGCTTTCACATTCCCCTCATTTTTCCCCTCAGATTTCCCTATTTCCCCATATTTTCTCTCACATTTCCCTGTGATTAGCTTCACATCCTCCCTTCACATCTCCCATTTATTTTCCTCTCATTTATTTCCCTCCCATTTTCCTATTTCCACTCCATTTCTCTCACATTGTCCTGTCATTTCCCTCCCATTTTCCTATTTCCCCTCCATTTCTCTCACATTTCCCTCTCACTTCTCCACAGCCTCGCTCTCCCCACCCCTCCCCCCCCACCAAGGCGGGCGGCGGGGCTGGGCGGCCCGGCGCCACACCCAACATGGCGGCGCGCCACACTCAAGATGGCGGCGGGGAGGGCGGGAAGAGGCGAGCGGGGCGGGGCGCGCTCAAGATGGCTCCCGGCGGGGCGAAGGGAGATGGCGGCCGCCGCGCACGCGCACGCACGGGANGTCGGCCGCGTCCCTTTGTTGGCGCTGAGGCGGCTGAGGCGCGGCGGCGGGGCCGGGAACGAGGGACGGCGGGAGGCGGGCGAGACCTCCGCCTCACCGCCTCGCCATGGACTCGGACGAGGGNCATGGTGGAGTGCATCCGCGAAGTCAACGAAGTCATCCAGGTGCGGCTCCGCGGCCTCGGGGGGGGTCCCCGGGGCCCTGTGGGGGGGTCGGCTGCAGCTCCCAGCCGCGCCCGGCCTGCAGCTCGGCCCCTTTGTGTACCCTCCGGCCGGCCTTTCGCCGCTCTCGCTCTTCCTAGTGGCGTTTTGCCTCCCTGTGCCTCGTACCGGAGGCAGAGCAGCGGTTGGAACCCCGGAGCGGGCGGCCAGGCCCTCCCTCTGCCCCACAGCCTGGTGGGGGGGGAGGTGCGAGCAGCCCCTTCGCACCTCCAGCTCTTAGCTCGGTTTCTAAGCTTTAAAAAGGGTGTTACGAGCAGCACCCGCTGCCTCCCGATGGAAATAGCTCATCTCTAGAGTGCCGGGCTGGGAAACCTCGAGGCTGTGTAGCAGGCCTCCTCAGCAGCTCGCCGTGAATTCCCGGGGTGCTGCCATTCCCCGCGGGTGGCCCTGGTGCGGGGCCCTGCTGTGCAGCTTCGGGCCGCGCTGTGCACCACGCTTCCCCTCCTCCAGGCACGCGAGTGAGAGCAGTGCGGGAAGATCAAATTCGTGGCGTTGCATACTGAGTGCCGTGCCCCCAGCCTGTCCCTTCCAGGGCTCAGTGCGAGCTGCCTTAGTAAATGTTTTTGCCCAGTTATCTTGTGACTGTTTTAACAACTTTAAAATGTTGCTTTATGCGCCATAAATCGAGTTTATGGGAAGTTGAAGCAAACAACAGTCCAAGAACTCACCTAGGAAATTGGCACTTCCGTAGCCAAAGTTCATAACTCTGATAACAGTTTTGTACGTATAAGGCTGTGTAAGGGCTCGGGCTGACTACCAGGGCGTGCAGCTGGAGAGCTCTTGTTTACGTGTGGATGTGTCTTTGCTCAGGTTCGTGACATATGATTGATCCTAATACAGGGAAATGAAAACTTGCAAACAGGAAGCAGACATGCAAACCTTTGGTGACTTAAACTTTTTAACGCTGAAGTAGTGATTGAGGTGGTGAATGTGTATTTAATGACTAAGACTGTGATAATCACGAGCCGTGTATTGGACAGACACAAAGTTAGGACAGATGGTTGCGTAAGTGAAGAGTTGGAAACGTTTTGCTGGTGAGGAGCACTGAGTATGCGGCTTGTGCCCAGTTCTGGTGAGCCCACCTGTGAGTTCTTCAGGAGCTGACTTCTTCAACAAGGTCCTTTTTTTTCTGGCCCATATTTTTTCTTCCTCTTTACGCTGCTCCTGAGCCATACAACTTGAGCACTTGACCTCAGAATAGCAGAACCAGCGGCCAGAAATCAATCAGGCTGCAGAGACCCTTCTCTTTCTGTGTGCAGGGAGGCCTGGCCCTGCCCCGAGCTGCCTGTGGGGCTCTGCAGAACTGCTGTGGCCGCTGTGTTAGGCGTTGGTGTTAGGTTTGCAGTAGTTATTTCTGGTTGCTAAACCAGAGTGAGCAAAGCCAGTTTGTTTAGAATATCACGAGTAAACCTGGGACCTGACATCAGCTTAAGCACTCGGATGCTTCAGGGGAGAGCAGAAAAACGTTGTTCCAAATAGCTCTGAAATGGCACCTCGCTGCTACTAGATTTCTAGTCCGTTCCCAGGTAGGTGAACTTAATTCAGTTGGTGCTCAGTGTTTGCTCTTCCTCACTTCTTTTGTGTGCAGTGAAAACTTCCAGGGCTCTGTTCTGTATATTTTTTGCTTTTGGCACCCACCCAGGGTTGCTGCTGCTGCTTTTTGGTTCACTAAACCTTTTCTGGAGTCACGTTGGCTCAGGATCCTGCTGCGGATCCTTGGCTGCAGTGCTGTGATTCACTTGTTCCAGTCTGGTACTGGGTGGCTCTGGTCCCTGTGTACCTCAGTTCAGTTATTGTTACCATATGATAAAGGTTGTGTTTGCCTGTTGTGGTGCTTGGGAACTTACTGGATGCTGAGGTGCCTGATACCTGGAAGCTTCAGCTGCGGGGCCTGTGCCCTCTCGTCAGCAGAGGTACCGGTTTCTGGTCAGAAGTAAATCATAAACAAGATTTTGTTTTTCAGTTGATCAGTTTGCAGTTGCAGTGAAAAGAAAAGATACCAGCGAGCCGTGAAGCATCTGCAAGGGAGCACCTCAGCCACGGCAGATGAAACTTGCACGTGCAGGAGGCTGCCTTTGTCCCTGAAAAAGCACAGTGCTTGAAGAGCACCTAATTAGCTGGGAAAACCTCTAGTGGAAGGAGTTTATTCAGTTAATTCAGTTTATTTTCCAGTCTGTTTTTGCCATTTCCCAAATCCAAGCTGTACAAGAAGAGCATGAAGTCCTCAGGACAGGGATTTGATCTGATGAAGACGTTGCTGGAGCAGTGGCTGCCTTGTTATGAACTTCCTGGCTGCAAAGCATGTAATTTGTGCTGGTAGCGCGTTGTGTCCTCTTGAAGATGGCTGCTCTGCACTGAGCTGGTGCCTGTTGTCACTTGGCCTCCCAGGACTGCTGAACTTGCCATGAACTCGGGCAGTTTCAGTGTGAGTGACTCAGATACTCAGCCTATTTTGCATTCACTCTCCCTTGTCTGGGCATAAGTGAGATTTCAGATGCTTAATAATGACTTTTGCCAAGTATTTATGTTGATAACCTGATTTGATTCTCTGTCACACAGCGAGAATTCCCCTTCTCCAAATACAAAAATAAGGGTATGAATAAACCCTCTAACCTTGTGCTGTGGATTAAGGGAGACTCCAAAACCCCACCTCAGACCTGAGCATTGCTTCCTTGGTATCACTATTGCACAGCATGGAGAGTCCATTCCACAGGTTATTTTGGGCTTAGTTGTCTAAGGAAATGGGCATCCTTTGTCCAGCTGCTGGTGGAATAACTTAACAACTTAACAAACAACTGTCAACCAACCAACCAACCTAGATATCAGCGTGGTGTTAAAAGGTTTTCTCTTCTGAAAGGCACTCTCCCACAGTTGGATGGCTTCTCTGTATTCTTCCTCTCCAAACTTGGGGATGAGGGATTGTCCAAATCTGTACCATCATTCTCTTTTTAGATATATATCACTGCTATTTCTAGCTTTGCTGTTGATTTTCTGAAAATAAACTTGGAAGTGTTTAGAGTAGCATGTTTATTTCCACTCTGAATAGAGCACGTGATGGTCTGTGCCTCTGGTCTTGCTTGGCTCCGTGTTTTTGCCTTGTTACAAGTTTATGCAATTTTGGTATTTCTGAGCTGGGTTCTTCATCCCCTTTTGGTCACTCTTTTATAGAGGGTTTGACATGATTGTGATGTCACCTGTCAGTTTTTTTTTTTTTTTTTATTCCCCCAACACTGTTAAGTGTTGAAAATTACCAGAGTGCAGCTCTGAGATGATTGATGTTTGCAATGAAATTCTGCAATATCAGAACATTTGTACTGAATATTTGCTCTCGTTCAGAGGATATAACTTTGGAAGTAAGCATCCTTACTGGATAAAAGCTTTGATGTTAAAACAAGGCAAAGCCCCTGGCTGCTCCCATGTTCCAACCCCGTTTGGTTGGTAAGGGGCAGCCTTTTGGAGAGGCCATGCAGGTACCCCCAGGATGCTGCTCTGCGGCTGGATCCAGCCCTGTTACAGCAAGCCAAATCCAGTGTGGCTTGGGAAGAGTGATCTAATTAAATCACTGGCCTCCCTTGCTTGGACGAAAAGTGCTCATTTCCAGTTACAGCTTAGGAGGTCTCCCCAGCAGTGGTGTAATGCAGCGCTGCTACTGGCGATATGTTCAAAATATGTTGTCCAAAATAGGAATGACTTTCCAGCGAGCAGCAAGAATCGCTCCTGTCATGCAGGGCTGTGCTTAAAGCTGTACTTAATGTTAGAGATGTCATCTTGAAAACCCTGAGTGCTTGGAGCTGCTTGATGAGCGCTGGGTGGGAGTGTGGGGGAGGAAGCACTGGGGCTGCTGGTGCTGCTGGTGTTGGAGTCTGCCTGCACCAGGTGAGCTTGCGAGCCTCTGGCTTCCCACACTGTGTGCTTTGTTCCTGATGATAAAATCCACTTGGGGCCCTAAATGTTATGGTGCTGGAAGGAAATGCTTTGTTAAACTCCGTGGTGCTGTCACATGGCGTTTATAAGGTGTTCCATTATTGGAGGAATGCATTCAGCGTTTCCAAGGAACGGGATAAACTTCGTTGTGACAAGGCGCTCCTGAAATCTGCTACAAGCCATCACCGCGAGGCTTTTGGAAATGACATCATCTGTTCCCTGGCTGCCAATTCATGTAATTCTGAATATAATAATTTTTTTCCAGATCTATTATAAATTTCAGAATGATAAGGTAGAAAAGTCTGTTCTATCTGTGAAGTCTCCAGAGTAAGCTAAACATCGTGCTTAAATGACCCATTTGCTTCATGCTTCTGATTTCCGTTTCTCTTAGGCCAAATGTAAATCTCATGTCTGGCCACGAGTGAAAACCGAGGCCGGGCTCTGCCCCAACAGCGTTTTGCAAAAATCACAGCCAGGCAGCCAGCTCTCCGGGGGCTGCACGTGGGGACTGGTGCGTTCTGGGGATGTTTTCAAAATGAAACTGAAAACACTTTGTTCTGTTTTTAGCTCCTTTAAAACCTTTGTTTATAAACGAGGAGGAGAAACAAGTAAGACCTGCAGCCATTGGTATTCCCTGTGGGTTTAATCCCAGTTAGCAGGACCGTACGTGCCACGCAGAGCAGAAGTGGTGTTCCTGCTGTCAGTGGGAATGGACAAGTCACACCTGACACTGCAGCGTGCACGGTCCCTGCTGTGAAACAACAGTTGATTCTGGGTGTTAGCAGCGTAATTGATTACAAAACCATAGCTTACATTTTTATACTTGTCCCAAGCCCCAACTCCTTAGTGTTAGACTTGCAGGAATTTAAACTTCATAACAGGAGACAAACCCAAACCAGGGATGCTTTTTGCATCCCTGTGGCATGCCATGGGTGGGCAGAGCAGGGCCTGTTCAGACCTATTTCACACACTTGGTGAGCGGTGTGAGATTTGGTAGCATGGTGCCCAGAACTCCAGTTTGACAGTCTGCTTCTTGGGATGAGAACTGAGATCTGGAAGACTTGGGCTTTGGTTTGAAGTGATACTGTAAGTTCGTGAATTAGCAGCTGTTCCCCATACAGCACCGCTGCAAGTCG
>WBMW01004022.1:251225-296020 GCA_013396635.1 Penelope pileata
CCCCCAGACGCCTTTCCCCCCCCCCCCCCCCCGCCTGTTGAGTTGTTTCCCATTCTCTGTTTTGAAAACAAGCTCTTTTCCCCCTTACTCTGTGGCTGAGATGAAGCCAAGGAGGGCTGGTGCTGGCTATAATAGCCCAGTTGGAGGAAGTGATCGCTAAACTCTGACCTGTGCTCCTGTTGTCATCGTGAGTCAAAAGCTTGCATGCAAGAGCAATTTCCAGGAGCCTTTTCTTTCAGGGTTGTGCTTCCAGTCGTCTGGACTTGTGGAGTTGGAGGGATCTAAGAATATTGCAAGTGATGTTTTCTCTTGTTTGTGGCTGGCTGTGCTGCGTTATTTGGAATCCACGAGGAGTGTGTGGAGGCTTTTACCTGTATGTGGGTGTATAGTGCTGCTGGATTTCAGGAAGTCACTCTAGCTGCGGCAGTTGCAAGCAAATTGCAGCCTCACTTATTGTAAAATGCACTCGGCAGGTTTGTAGCTACTTGGTAATGCCAAGTGCTGCATTTGAGTGCAGCCTGGAATACATATGCCTGCGTGTTTGAGAAAGGAGCAGATGTAGGATGTTGATGTGGGAGGCTCCTCGTGGGGTGACCCACTCTGCCTGAGCCAGAGCAAAAATTGGATTTCTTAATTTGATTATGGAGATTCTGCTGATACTTGAATCGTCACCATCCCAGGTTTTTTTGGTTGGCAGTGTTGAAAACCTTGCATTTGCCTGGCTTGTATTGGAATCCTCAGCTTGCTTTCAGCTTTTGATCTGAAGCTGAGATGGAAACACTGGTTAAATGGCTGCTTAGAGAATTGCCATTGAAGGCTTCCTAAGAAGCTGAGTTTCACGTGTAGCTTGGTTCAGCAGTGTTTGTACTTCCTAGATGGGGGCCTTTTAGAATCTGGAATGTCCGCAGAACTAGACGCTCTTTCAAAAGAGGTCCCTTGTTTACATGGCACAGTAATGCTGAGTAACTGGGTTTGGTATCCAGGGTAGTTGGCTGCGGTGAGCGTGTTAGTGCGGGGTGAGTTCAGGGGTTCACACAGCTATCTGCACCACGTCTTTTCTCTGCTGCCGGAGACTGAGAACTCCTGGAAATGTCAAGAAGAGTTTCCAATTCCAAATCGTTGGTCTTTTCAACAGTATCCCAAAATTACTGGTTCCTCTGGTGGCTTGGCCACCTGCTCCAGGCACATGGGCTTGCCCTGTGGGGGGGCTGCCATGGTGGGCCCTTCTGGCAGTGCCTCTTTGGCCACCGTGCTTCAAAGCCAGGCCGTTGGGAAGGTGGCTGTGGCCCATACAAAGGAGAAAAGGCTTCTCTTACAACTTGCTTGATTTTTCTGATGCACTTCCCACATCCTGGGGCACCATGGACATGCCTCTTGATGTGAGGGGGTGTGTTAATTCACAGAAGATCCGGCTTGGTTTGCTTTGTAATTTTAGGAATTTGGGAGCTGGGGGGAGGTAATCTCCAATACCAGGAATTAAAAGCTTGATTGTTTGCTTGTTGCCTTTATTGCACTTGGAAAAAAAAAATCCCTGTGCTTGATAGGATAACATTTTGTTTGTTGCTTCACCAGGAAGGGAGGCAAGCTTTGACTGTTCTCCAGCAGCTGAGCAGGATGGAGTAGGAGCTCCTGCTAGGAGGGATTCTGCTTGGGCACAGCTGAAGTCATTGTGAAGTGGAGAAAGCACAGTGAAAATGCAGAAGAAGGGTTTGTGTAATTGGACCTGAAAATTGTCAGCTGGCAAAATAACCAACTTCCTTGGGTGGTAGTTCAAAGATTTTGAGCTTTAGTCTGCCTGTTCTTAAGGAGAAAGCGCTAAGAGACTTTCTTCCACGGTAACGAAATGAAAACTTGAAGTGGTTCTGAAGGTTTCCACTTCCCACCTGGCGTTAGCGAGCTGGGTTGGCCTCGGGAGGGCTGTGCTGAGGAAGCTGTGTGAGTGTTCTGCCCTGGCCGAGTGTGCCTGACCTGTTGGCTTGATCAGAACTTCTTCAGAGCCACAGAGGAAGTAGCTGCTGTCTGAACAAGCTTATGATATAAAAATCACAGGAGGGCACACTTGATTTTACCATTCCTGCACCACTTTGATGGGGGTGAAGTAGAGTGAAGTACTTCTCTGGGTAGCTTCCTTTCAGGTGAGGGATGGGGTCAGTGGTTAAACATGCCTCCTCTTCCCAGCTATCAGCCAGCTTGCTGTCTGACCCCTGCAGTCACTCTGCTCTGTTTGCCAGAAGTGATGGTTGAATCGCTCACCTCTGTGCTGCCAGCGAAAGAAACGCGTGTATCTGCACCCGAAGGCTCAGCTTTGGCGGCCACTTTGGAGTGCATATGTAATTCTGGGTGAGTATGTCACTTTTGAGAGCACTTCGGATGGCTGTTGTAAAGTCAGATCCCCTCTGCAGCTGATAACTTTGGATTGCGTGTGTTCTTGTGTAACAAAACACAAATGCAATCAGCATTCCTTTGTCTGGCAAACAAATGTGGAGAGGGATTAGGGGGGAATAGGAGAATTCTCATGAGTAAATGGGCTCCCTTGCGAGGCAGGGTGAAAAGAGTAACTTAGAATGTAAATTACTATGAGTTAACTTCTTCTTGTCCAGGCTCTGGGATCTGAGAACTAGAGAGGTGGAAAGAGTGGTCTTGAAACAGGAAGAGTTAAGGACCTCTTCTTAGAAGGATGGAGTGTGGCTATGAGATCCATGCCTTGAGAGACCTAGGGAGAAGTCTCCCAAGGTGTCATGAGGTGAGATTGCAGAGCAGGAAATCGAGTGACAGAGCTTCCCTGATCCATGTATTTCAGAGCTAGACTGAGCAATGGCTTTTTAGTAAAGAGATGAGAAGAAGAGCAACATGTAGTCAGCAATTTCATTTCTCTTCTGGGAGCTCTTGCAAGCTCTGGTGAGCCCAGGCAGTAAGTCCTTGCAGAATGAGAACCTGCATTCTTCCTTCGTTTTGCAGCGTTCCTCAAGGAGTGAACCCAGTAGGTGCTACTGATGTGAGATTTGTTTTTGTGTGAAGTGGAAGTCTTCCGAGTGTAATTCCCCCTGGTGTGCACATACAGAAGATTAAGTAACAATTTCTAATTACTATGAACATCCAATGAACAAACATGTTTGACATCCTTGTTTGTGTAATCAGTAATACTTTTGCGATGACTTGAAAGGCTCTCAGAGCAATTGGAGGTTTTATTAAGTTTTGTATGTATTTTACATATATGCATTAGTGAGTTCCTTAAGGTGTTCAGACGTGTTCTTTAAAGAACTCTTCTGATACTCATTTTTAATCTTACTTGGAAAAAAGATGTATTTGATATTAATACTTGAAGATATTTTTTATGTTTCCCAGAGGCAGCAAATGCAAGTGTAGTCAGGTATGACAACGAAGATTAAGTACAGCTTGATATAGGTCTTGAACTATTGCATTAAGAAATGAAAGAATTTACCTTCAGTTGGGAAGATAAATTGCAGGTGATTTCACCCATCATATAGAAATGGGTGTAATCCTTGAGAAAGGGGTAGAGATGCATGCTTCTTGACTTGCCTTGGTTTTTGAGTCTCATCTGCTTCCTTGTGTCGTTAATCTGCTGTGGGGGTCACTGTTTGGGATCTAGCCTCATGGTTATTTTTTAGCTGGGATGATGTGTGCTCTGCTCATGTGATAAGCAGGATTTCATGAAATGCTGTTTTTTAACCGTAGTATGGCTTGGAGGAGTTCCTGCGGTAGCTTCTGGGAGCATGCAGTGTTCAGTGTTGGTTGCAGCCGTGTTTTGCTGTCTCTCCTAGGGATCCTTCAGTGGGCTCACAGTCGTGGTTCTACCAAGAAGCTGCTAGGAGAACGTAGTGCTGAGACCTGGTGGTGTTTTTTGGGATGCCTGATACTGAGGCTATCCAGAGGGAACGTGCTTGGAGATGTTTGGAATCTGTCATCCATGCACACCAGAGTGTAAATCCCTTAAATGAGAAAATGATGAAAAAGTTGGAGTGGTTTCCTCTTCTCCCCCGCTGCCGTATGGCTCTGTCTTTTGTCACTTTTGTGCTGAATCCCAGTAGAATACTTCCTCTAACTTGAGTGTGCTCAGGTAGTTGGTTAAAAATAACCACAGTCTCTATCTGCTGCATTTACAACTGTGTGTTCTTAGAGCATGTGAATGAGAATGAGCAAGTGAATTGCCAAACCCTTCGTGCCTCCAGAATATCCTTTCTTCAGCAGTGGCTTCTGTTTGAGGCGTAAACAGGCAAAATCACTTCTCAAGTAGAAATCCTGGCTCATAAAATAGGATGCTGCTGGGGCTCTGTTCTGCTGGTTATAAAACTAAGTAAGACTAAATGAATGTAATATGGTAAATAAACTGCAAAGTCATCATTATAAATGGTCTGAGCTAGAAGAGGCTTGTTGGGAAAAGGATGCTGGCAGGCTTTCCCAGTGCAGATGCAGCTTCTGCCAGAAAAAAAAAGTGCTTTTGCAGGTATAGCTTATTTTCTGTGGGGAAGTGATATATGCTATAACCACATCTGCTCTGGGGCTTTTGCCAATGTAAAAATATTGCCGAAGATTGCATCTCCGGGATGTATTGCCAATGATTTCATGAGTCTATCTGGTTTAAAATTGTTAAGATTGCTAATATTTTTGTTTGTTTTTGTAGGCTAAGGCACAGGCACTGGCAGGATGGACTTTCTGCCCGTTCCTCAAGGTGACACCATGCATGTACAAAACCACATATGACAGTAACCAGTGTGTGAAGGAGCCCAGGGCCTTTATGCAGTGATGGAGAAATCAGCTGGCCCAAGCAAGGTCTCTTTTCCTAGTATGTGCATTGCTGCTTTGAGTGGGTGAAGTTTCCTCTCTGCCCAAGCGTGCCAGAGAGGGAACAGCTTGTAAAAATGCGTGCTGCCTTGAGGAAGGGACACAGTCTGAAGCAGTAAGGGCCAGAGAAGAGAGAGACGTAGCATTTGGATCCTCACCAACCCGAAGCCTGAAGAAGAAAGATAAGATGGAAGGATATTAAAGATTTCTGCACCCTAAAAATTCTCTTGCAAAATGCCACTGGCCAAACATTCTTCCACTAAGTCTGTGTTTCTCATTGGTCGTGTTGCCTCCAGGGAGGTGAACAGCTGCATGCTCTGGTGACTGTGTGTCAAAATATATTAGTGAGAACCCGGCCGCTGCAGGGAGAGGTGGTGTTTTTTTTTAATGGGATAGTTTTTGTTTAGCTTTTGTGGTAGATTTTTAACTTCATTGATTTTTGAGCACTACTTATATGCTGCTCATTGAAGAAGTTTCTTTGGCTTACCTTTCTGTGCTCCCTGTGTACCTTTGGAAAATGTTAATTATAGTGTTCTGAAGCGGAAGTCCAGATTAAGGGCACAGTCCGTGCAGATGTGTTATTGTAAAACTTTTGCATGGTATTTCACCTCACAAGTACCTGTGAGTGTAAGAGCTCTGATTTGTGCTGCAGAAGTTAGCCTGTGCTTTTGTTCTAGTTTCTTCTCAAAGACCAAAGCGCTGGGTGGGGGAGCACTGCAACAGCTGCTGGGCGAGAAGCAGGTGTTTGTGTCAGCCGTGTCTTTTGGGTAAAGGTCTGCTCACAGGTAGCCTGGTTTGTCCTGGAAACCATTGATTTTTGAGGAGTCAACGTAGTCGACTGGAGGCAGCGTACAGTTGGGTTGGGTTATCTTTCTGCTGTGATAAACGTCTCATCCGTCTGTGCTTGAATGTGCCCTGACGGTACAGCTGCTCTCCACGAGTGCCCGGTAACAAAGACAGATGAGAGACAGATCACCTGACAATTTGAGATTAACTAGTGTAGGAGAAACAAATTTAGGCTGAATATCCGTGGGATCTGATCTTCTGCTTGCATGCTGTCTAAAGACTTTAACCATCACCTGGAAGAACTGCTGGGACCAGGAAAGGGGCAGTTTGAGAGGCCAGAGCACTTGCACACATAATAACTGATTGATTCTATGGATTATTCTTTTGGCACATCCTTGAGCCTACAGACAGATCTGCTATGGAAATTGTCTATGGGGAAAAAGAATACAAGTTATCAGGAATTTACCCTTCCCAGTTTGTGCATTGGTACAGTTCTCATCCTCTTTTTTTGCCTGACTTCTATCCACTTAAAGTATGCTGTGGTATTGTTATTTCTTCAGTACACAAGGCTGCTTCTCCAAAAACAATCTAGTCTTTTGACATCATGGAATACGTTTTTTTAAGTAGACATTTTTCGGTCAATTACAGCTGTTACTGCATATAGAATTTTTAATATATGGTAGCAGATCTTTAGGAATGTAGTGGTGGTTTGGTCTCTTTGAGGACGTGCAGAATGTTCTTGTTTTGTAAAACTACCATCAGAAAAGCAGATTTTCATACCCACTGTGTGGTGGTGTGGCACTGATGTTACCCAGGTGAAGTCTGGTTTCTGATACCTTCCAGATCTGCCAGCAGCATCCTCCGAAGGCCTGTGCTGCCTGTTCAGTGCTGGAATGGTTTGACTAGGTGCTTAAACAGCAAAAAGGAAGTTGTGTTATCCATTGGCCAGATCTGCCTAACTTGCATTAATTTTCTAGATGAGAAATGAGCTTTCTGCATGATGCATGCTGAGGTTGCTCATGGGATGATGCAGGAGAAGAGTGGGACCTCTGGCAGTAACTTCTGTCAAACGTGGGGAGAACCCAGCTTGGACATGCCTTCATGTGGCTCTCGGCAGCCTGGTATCACAAACAAAAACTTGCTGGCATCAAGTCCCTCTTGTCCCTGTTGTGTCAACTCAGCTGCCTGGCCTTGCTGTGATCTCGGTCCTGGCACGAGCCTGGGTTAATGAAACCAGCAAGCCCCTTCCCCTGGCTTGCTAGTTCCTCTGCTGTCATTGAGGGTCATTTCTTTCAAAGCAAGCTTTTGTGTTCCTTTTGAGCCAGCATTGTGTGTCTTCCTTCAAGCCCCACTCTGGTGAATTGTCTTAGGGGTTTGAGACAAGAAACAAAACCGTAACCATGTGTGTCTCCTAGGCTGCTATGAGACTAAAGATGTCAAATGGTGCTTCCTTCTGCTGTTGGGGATGCTTGTGGTCTACAGAAAACAAGAACTTTCCTCTGTTTGGTACAGATAGATCCGTTTGCAGTACACATACATGAACAGTGCAATAACTGGGTCAGAACAAAGTGGACTTGAGTGAGAATCCTTACAGTGCAGGCTCATGGAGGATAGAAGGGGAAGAGTGGAGCATGAGGGTCTGGAGGAGCAGTTGTGTATAATGTCAGGAGGGAATGAGACTGAAATAAGCCTTGTGGACACTGACAGCGGTGAGCCTGTGGGCCCTTTGCCTTCAGGGTTGCCAAAAGTATTTTTTGGGCACTTAAAATTCCCCTTATACTGCCTAGCTACGATGTTGTATGCTGTTTTCTTCTCCTGCACTGGAAGATCTTAAGGAGCCACTGAAATAGTAAACTGAGCAAATTATATGGAAATGATGCCATCACCTTCTCCTACTCTTTTAAGGCAAATCTTTGCAAATTCGTGAGTGGGAGGCAATGGGTTGAATAAACCCATTCCGAAGCGTGCTCAGCACCCATGTGCTCCCACTCCAGTTCTCTCCGTGTGTCAGCTGTAGTCCCTCAGCAGCTACTTGGGAAATAGTAGATGCAGCTCGCTGCGTGCACAGATTCGCTGAGCTTTTGCTTGTGCTGGGATTTCTTGTGATGGGAGCCACCAGAAGGAGCAGAATCCTTGGTGTGACGCTGCCTTTGTGGGCAGTGGAACAACAGCTCTCTGTGACCCGAATGAATTAGAAGCAAGACGTTGTTTGTGGTACACTTTGGAGACCTTGGGTAGTGTACAGGGGCATGGCTTGCTCAAATTCACAAAGCCTCTGTGCCTGGGAGATTTTGTTCTTTAGAGGGTTGCCATTGTACCCAAAAGATGTAGCAAAGGGAAGTAGAAGGCAAAACGTTCTTCTACTGGAAAGTGTCAAACGGGTTAATATTTCTTCGTGTCTGATTATCAAACCGTCGGTATCCTGGTATGGAGCAAACGCAGCTGGGACACTGGGTGCAGCCTTCCCTGGTTGCAGCCTGCGTGCAGTTGTACCTTTGTGTTGATCTGCTGGTGGAGCTTTTGCAGCCGTTGGAGAAGGCGTGAAGCATGGCAAATCCATCCGATGTTCCTCTGTTTAGAAGTATTACAGTGTGAATTCAGCTTTGGTGTTTCCAAATTTGCTAATTCATCTCAAGAGTTGTTGCTTTAGGATTTTTTTCTGATTTGAAAGCTTTGTTAGACAATGGGTATTTGTTGTGGTTTTTAATCATTAACCTGAAAACTTTCCAAAAGGCTCAGAGAAAAATGTGAAGCAGCTGACTGCTTTGTTTTTGTCTCTTGAACCAATTAACTGAAGTAATAGAGTTTTCTCCAAAGTTGCTTTTTATTATCTTCCTCTGCTAAAAGAGCATACGTTCATCAGCTAGAAACAATCAGTAAAGTGCAGATAGGTTACTACAAACTGGGATCTTGAAATCAAGCTACCACTTGATGCCATCGCGTAACGGTACTAATTCAATAATTCTGCAGAACTTAATTTTCAGAGTTAGAGACGGTGTGAAGGTCAATTAACGAGATGAAGTAAGGTGTAGGAGGCCAAGGAGGTGAAGCTGATGGATGTGTTGGGGGAGCTGTGGTGGACAGCAGCCGGAGGACAGCAGGGAGGTAGCCTGGCTTCATGCCGAGCTGCTTGGAAATGCAAGAGAGGTAAATTCTGGTGATTCTGAGCTGAGTAGTTAGAAATGATCACTTTGCATGGCTTCACTGCTGTTGTAGGATGCAAAGGCTGTATCTTCAGTGAGACGTAATGTGAACAGTGCTCGTTTCTTTTCTTATTTCTAGCGGACTTTGGACGAGGGAGCTGTCCCAGGTCCACGTGTGTTTATGGCACCAGCCCCGCACACCCGGAGATGGCTGGTGGCAGAAACGCACCAACATGTAACTCTCTCCCAGGCTCAGGGGATCACAGAATTACAGAATTGTAGGGGTTGGAAGGGACCACGGATTAGCAGCCGTGGACCTGTTCAGCTACTGTCCTCATCCTCTTACAGAGTGCTCTCACGGTCTGTGATTGAGCCAGGCAGTGTTAGGTTACACACAAGTTTTCTAGCAGCTTCTCAGAGCACTCTGTGTTCTTAAAAACTAGTAAGTGTGAAGATAAGCCCTTCAGGAGGTCAGGTCCTGGAGGTGCTCCACGCTCACGTCTCATCTTCTGTGTTTGGTTCCTGGGAGTTCTATTAAGCTGCTAGAAATGTTCTTTTTCTTTTTTTTATTTTTTTTCTTTTTTTGTATTTGTCAGATTTCCTGTAATTGTCTGCTGCAAGAATAAAGGTGGATGGATCTTCCCAAACAAAGGTTGCTCGCACGTGTGTAACACAATGCAGCCCTTAGGGTGACTGTTAACTGTAGTGCTATTCTGGCTTAAAGCTCGGGTGAAACCCATGGCACTCGGTGCCTTTCTGCCTGAGGTGACCTGTACGGGGCTGGGAGACATGAAGCGGAGAGCAGCAGTGATGGAACAGGGTAGGTAACCTAGTTACTGCAGAACTCAGTGCTTTCTGTGCTAACTTTGTTACTGCCTGACCCAGGAGGTGGCTGTGCGATGCCGGGTGCATTTTGTTGATTGCTCTGTGCTGCAGGTGGAGAATGAGCTGTTGGCCTTCAGAAGGCAGTGCCAGCCTAAACCTGGTGGGGTTTGCAGTAACTGAACTGTTGGGGTGTTTTGCCCCTGCTTGCATTTAATGCAGGGAATGCAATGTGAGTCATGTGAGGGTGCACAGAGTCACCTGGAGAGCAGTGGGGCAATGTGTACGGTGCTGGTCTCCGGGCCATCGGTGGGAGCTGCAGTGGGGCAAGCTGAAAGTCTTGAGCCGACCAAGAGATCTTCCGAACGTTCCTGCGGTGAGGTTTCTCTTAGGCCACCTGCGAACATGAAATGTGAGGTGTTGGTTATTTTTGCTGTTTGTTTTTCCTCCCACGGCGCATCGTGCATGGCGCTGGAAGTTCTGGAGATGCCGTTCGATCCTGCACGTGCTCGGAGGGCAGCTGGAATTTCCACTCTGTGCTCCTCTGCTGGCAAGCACTATGCTTCTGGCTGATTAAATATTTACAGTGGTGGCGTGACACCAAGCGAATGTCCGCTTGGTTGTTTCACATAGGTGGAATTTTGAACTTTTTGGCAACCCTTTGCTTTTCCCCAGCATGTGCAATGTGTCACAAGCAAGCCAACGTCTTCATCTTTGGGCTCAACCGTTTGCCTTGAGACCAGTTTGTTTCCCTTCTGCTGGGGAGTTTAAATACAGTCTTGTGGCATTTATGTGCCTGTGGATGCTGCTGAGATTTGAACCATCTGAATGCCTGAGGCTTGGGCAAAGCCACCGCTTCTGGAATGTCTGCTTTGCTCCCTGGGTGCCAGAGCAGTTTCATAGAAAACCAGGCTGGAAGTAGTATCAAATTCATATTGACGGAGAAGTCTGAGAAAGCTGCTGCTGAGGGGAAGTAGGTGCTGCAGGTAGGATGGGAACTGTTGCCATGGTTGGAAAACAAAACACAAAGCCATGAAATGGAAAGAAACAAAATGCATTTATCGATACCAAATGTGAAGGAGGAGAAGACTTGTGCTGGAGGATGGGGCTTAGGAGGAGTTATTACATGGTTTTTCTCTGGAGTGAATGCTCTGATGGAAACAGCAGCTCGCTCCCGGCACGTGCTGAGAAGCTGGAGTTGAAATCTGCTTTTGTGTGGAACAAACGGCAAGAATTAACGATGCTGCTTGTTGTGACAGATGAGAACGTGCATGGATCGAGCGCTGCAAACTGTCGTTCAGCAAATTGCTCTGCTTGGAAATTCAGATTTAAGCTCGTGTCCTAATAATTTTTTATTTAGAATTCACTTACAGTGTTTCTGTGCATCCAGGTTCTTCCTTTCCATTTCCAGGAGCTGTGCAGTGGGATCTGTTTGCAGCAGCCTGGGACTGGGCTGCTTTGTGAACCTGAACAAAATCCCTGCTGCTGGCTACCTGCGTTGCGGTGGGCAGAGCTGGGCTCTGTGTTTCGGTGGCTGGGTAGCAGTGACAGCGAGTCTGAGTGCCCGGAGAATTCCAACAAAATGGCTGCGCTCCTCGGCTCTCGCTGCTCTCAGGACAGCAACAGGCTCGCCGCCCCAAGCTGCCGGCAGCCCTCGGCTCGGCGGGTGGAATTTAATAGGCGGCTGTTGTAAGTTAGATCTATTTCAGCTTTCATCAAACCACGTCTGAATGAAAACTGAGCCTCTGAACGTGTTAGCTTTTCCCTAGTTTCCCATCTGTTTCTGGCTGCTTCCCTCAGTCATTCTTTCCGGCAAACAGAAGATGGGCTTTGTAGGAGCACGCCTCTCCCAGCTGGGCAGCGATCCTGTCTGAGCGGCGGCGGGGCTGCTCGGGGCTCAGCTCGGGGGTCACAGCCAGACCGTGACCCTGTGTGCAGCAGGGGAGCCTGGCCAGTGTCGGGACAGACGCACCGGTGCTGTGGGGTCGGTGCTGTTGGGATGTGTTGGTAATTCTCCCAAGTGAGGTCTCGTACAGTGGTGCTGGTGCAGGGCTGTGGTCGAAGCAGAGGTTGAAACGTGATTATTTTGGTGTCATTTTAACCCTGTACACAACTGAGCGGAGTTCTCGTTGGGGTAGATGCTGGGATTTACCCCCTCCAAAGCTGCTCCCAGATAACTGCATGTGCATGCTTCTCACAATTAATGCAGAGCAGCGGTTCCCTGGCACCTCTCAGGTGTGCCTGGTCATAAATTAGGGCAGTCCTTAATGCCAGAGCTTTTTGCATTTGTGTTTAACTGGGGCTTACATTATGCAAACCAAGCCTCTTGCTGCTGCCTCCCTCTTCTTCTTGGGTCCTCCCTGTGTGATGCAGGCCTGGATTACATTCCTGTGTACAGTACGACAGGGGCAGAGCAATATTAATCCTCTGTATCAGTGAAACAACTAGTGAAGTTCTAAATTCCAAGTCATGGATGGGGCAGGCAGCTATTCCTGGTTGGGGCTTGTCGTGCTGCTGGTGTTCCCTTTTTTTCAGTTAGCATATTGAACAAATCCTGCTGTAGCTGAAGCCCAACAGGCCACCAAGAACTACATATTTGTGTTGCATTTGTCTTGTGATGCTTGATATTCAATGCAGACCGGTTTATTTCCTAACTAGTACAGCATAACTGACCCTTCAGAGTTGGGAAAACTTGTCTGGCTTCCTTCTTTGAAAGAGAAAACTTGGACGCTGCGTTTAAGCATTTAATAGGTAGTCCCTGTTTGTAGCTGGAGAGTGTGGCATGGGTGATGGAGTGAATAAAAGTGCCTTACAGGTGTGTGAGTGCTGGGAGGGTTCAGTGGAGGATCCTGCACATCCTGTGCAGGCTGGTACGTTGGGCAGGTTCCCTGCGTTGAGACAGGACTTGTAGAGAAATGGCGATGCTCTCCAAGTAGGAGTTGTGCTGGCGGTGGGAGCTGGCGGTGGGAGCTGGTGTTGGAACCAAGATCACTTGGAGATAAGATCAGAGTGTTGGCTAAAAGGCACATTTTCCTCTTTGATTACTTAGCTCTAGGAAGTGTGCACCTTTAAGTGAGCTATTACGAGTTTCTAAAGCTGCTTTGCTTTGCATGGGCTTTTTAGGTTGAAAGATTTCCTTAATTTGGCCTTAAACAAGCTGTGCTGGCATTAATAAGAGTGAACGCACTGAAGAGTGTGACTTTTTATGGCAAAAACTGTTCTTCATGCTCACATCTCGACTCTGGGGCTTTATTTCAGTGGATTTTGGTGTCACTGCCGGAAGATGCTGTCCTGCTTGTCCCTAGCTCCTTACTCCTGCCCTGTCCCTTCTGCTGGTGCAGCTGTGTGGTCAGGCAATAAAACAGATTGGGGGACTGACGGGGGTAGGGGTGAGGAACAGTTTCCGAGACAATAATTTGTGAAGTTGCAGCATAAAAAAGCTGTTCTAGGGTGGAATGGGCAGCGCAGGACGTGCAGCTGAGGGTGGGACTGCTGCTCGGGGGTGGCAGTGGAGGCTTCTGGCATCATGAAGCTGTAGCTGTAGCCTGTGGGCTCTGAAGATCACACTGCTATTTTGTGTCCTACTTTTCAGCTGCCTCAGAGAGCCCACTGTAAATCTGCCCTAAGGCAAGCTTCCATTTTGGTGTCAGATGGCAGAGGACAGGCGCTCAGTGCTAGGGTGCTTGCTGCTGCCTGTGCTGTGTGTGAACGGTCCTCAGACTGAGCCAAAATGGCTTGGGTTTGGGGAATGCAAACACAACTCTGCGGTGTAACAGAAGCCACATGGCTTCTCTCTCGTATGACCAAACCCTTGGCTGAAGATAGAGGTGGAGCTGGAAGAGGAACTTGTACAAGTGAAAACTGACTTTTATTTCCAGAGCAGTTGGTCCTTCCTGCACTGTAGGAGCATCGTGGGCTTATGCTGTGTAAGCGTGCAGGACGTTGAGATTTTCTGTCTGTCCAGACTATTTTCCAGTATATGCTAACGTAATTTGTGCAGACAGTATGTTATCAGAAGTGCTGGCATCCCTATTTACTTATTTATAAAACTCTGCTTGGGATCTTCATAATACCATTTCAACTTGTTAAAACAGTTACTTAGTTATTTTCTTTTTTTCTTCTAGAATCCAGCGACTATCACTCGAATACTGCTTAGCCATTTCAACTGGGATAAAGAGAAGCTGATGGAGAGGTAAGCAGCCATGCTGCACGTTAATCCAGTAAGAAACATTTCTTGCAGGTATGATGTGTGAACGGATGAGTGGGACAGTGCATAACAGGAGGATCTCTCGTGTAAGCTCTAAGTGTTTCCTCCTTTAGCAACTGTTGCTGGCTGTGTGACTCCTGGTTTTAATGCTAATACTACCTATAATACTTTAGAGAACTCTTGGAAGCTAATTGCCCCTTGCAGGAAGGCATACCTTGATTTGAATACCTACAGCCACTGGATTTTTTCAGACTTTGGACTGAAGCAAGCAGGAACAGGTTCCTGTTATCTTGATACTGTTTTGGGTTTGGATTTAGTTGTTTTTGCATGTCATCCTAGCATGCATGTTCCTGACTTGTTTATTCTTCAGTCTTGCCAAGGCCAAATTGTTCTTGACTGCTGAGGGATGCTGTTGAAGTGCCTTGTGTTCACCTTTGCAGCGCTAGTTTTTTTGTATGGGGTGTGTGTAAATAATGGCAAGGACTTTGTCTCTCTCTGAGCAGAGCATTTTATGGCTGCTTCTCATCTTTGTTGCCTAGCTCTTGGAGACTGGTGCTGGTACATGTACTTCCTAGTTTGCTGTCCTCTAGTAGAGGTTGAACCCAGCTATGGTGGTAATGTGCCTTTAACTTTTTTTTTTTTTTTTTAGTTTTTGATGTTGTTGTTGTTGAAAAGAGTTTAAGGGAGCTAGAGAAATCAGCTTACTTGTAGAAGCCGGGGAAAGAGCTGGACTGGACTGGAAGGAGCAGTGAAGGCAGCATGGTGACCTGCAGGTGGTTATGGTCTCTGCTGGTTAGGGTAGGAGAAGCTGGGATGCTTTGCAGTCTGTAAAACTGTGTGCAGAGAGAGTTTTAATGCTGATAGATTGATACCTACTGCAACAGGTCTGCAGGCTTTGGAGCTGAAATGTTTTCTGCCGGGATGAATGACATCTTTTAACAATTTCATTTAGTGATGGCGCTTGGTTATCTCTTATGTTTTGTTTGGCTTAGATTTTTTTTTTTTTTCCCCTGAGTTCACTATTTTTTTAAGCTTTTTGTTCAACCTTTCCTTTGTTTTCGTTCGATTGATGGCCTTTATTAGGTAGTGCTTGGAAGTATGTGAAAGCTTTGTGTTATGGATAAATATAGTCACTTTGAGGCTATTTAAGCTTGACTACAGCTGTTGAGCATTCTGATCTAGTTCTTTCTGTGTAACTTCTGTCTCTTCATTCTTTGTGTTTAAGGTTCTTGCACTGGTTTGGTCAGGCTAAAGTTCACTCTCGCTGGCTATCGCCGTCTCACCACATAAGCGTGCCAAATCATCATCCCTTTATTCAATAGACTGGTTTTTGCCATTCTCACTGGAAGCTTGTTTGTTAAGGATGCCATCAAGTTTAAAAACAAAACAAACTTGGACTGTGTGTTTTCTTGAGGGGGGTATCAGCCACTTCTATGGGAGGTATGATTGTTGAAGGCTTTTGCAGGTTGCAGCCAAAACATATTAAGTATGTGTAAATATTTACCACGTCCGCAGGTAAACATCTACTCTCAATACACATTCATTAAAATACCTTAATTCTACAGGATTACTCTTGTGAGTAATTTAAGACATGGCCCTTGCTTATGCAGAGCTATTGCACGGTCCCCATGGTTTTGGTGCTGATACCCTTTTGGTTTAGAAGAACGCTAACATTTTTCTCAAGTAGCTGTTGCTGCTTTCTGACCCTTCTTCACCAGCCAGCCCTCACGAAGCCTGTGGCAGCCCTCCGCTGGCACTCAGCTGTGTTACCCAGGGGCAGGATGCTGGCAGCTGGGTCTTCATGGACTGGTGAAGAAGACTTTGTGATGGCTGCAGCATTAGGGTAGGAGGCAAGGGATCGCTTGGGCAGCCAGGAAGCAAAACAGCCCGTGTGAAATGGTGATGGAGCTGGAAAGGAAGCCCTGAGCTAGCTACAGATTGCATCTTTTAAGTACTTGAGCTCCTATAAATTTGGCCTCTCTCAATCCTAATAACCATTAGGAAAGCTTCCCAGGAAGTTCCTGTTGTTGCCTGCTGTGTGGATGGGTTTAATGCTTGCTCAGATGTAATGTTTGGTGCAGTTTTTTTGGTATTTGATGGCACACCAAGCCTGAGCTTGAGCTGGGTTGCTTAACGGTGTGTGTTGAGAGAGCTTGCCAGTGTCTTTTGCCTTAGTTCATCGTGAATCAGCAGGACCTGACAGGCTCCTCTATCAGGCTTCGCCTGTAGGATAGCAGATAAACTAAGTGGCTGCTTTTTTGATAAGTGCTGAGTGCTGATAGGGCTCGTGAGATGAAAATATCCGTGCTTTAAAACATGAAGGCCTCTTCATTGCTTTGTTGTATTGTTGCACACAATTTTAATAAGCAGGTTATTATTGTCTGTGACAGCTTTGTCATGAAATAATTGTGTGGAGTTACTAGGAGGGCAGATGTATTACAGGTATTTATTCCACTTACAGAGAAGTAATAGCCACCATCGGAACGCTGCCTAACCCACTGATGAAGTACTAATTATTTGGCTGTGTCTGACAGCCACAGAGGTGTTTTGGGGTGGGTTGGTGTGAAGGACAGAAGTGGGTGGTGGAGGAAATGCTCCAGCTTCTGATGTGCTAGATGTGTCTTGGGGAATGGAGATGTTAAGCTGTTTTAAAGAGAATTAATTTAACATGTGGTCAATGTCTGATGGAGTCTCTGGAGGTGCAGAGAGAGGTGCTGAAGTTTCTCGTAGGCGCTTCTCCCGGTGGCTGTCTCTCTGCATTGCTGTCACCCTGGTTTTTGGCTGCTAGGCCAGGCTGCCGCTCCCCCTTGCTTTTGGGGTCCCACTCCTGTCTGTAGGTCTGTCTGTCTCCTTCCCTTGGGGTATGTAAGTGCTTCAGGCTATTCAGCAGGGCTCAACAGGTTAGAAAACAATGAATACTGTTTCTGACCAGCTATCGGATGCAAAGATATCTTTTATTGTGAGCATACTGATTCTGTGGTGTTCGCAAATGCACTTTCACTAATAACAAGCCCAAATGTGTACTAGAAGCATTTTTTTTTTGAGTGGAGAGGGTTTTCATCTTACATACTCCCTTGGATGGAACTTAATTATGTCTAGAAAATTGTCATGAGGCAGTTACCAAAAACAGTATCTTGGTTTTGGTAAGCAGTGAAGAATTTCTGGAAGAACTTGAAAAGAATTTTCTCTTGTGCGGCTCTTCAGTGCAGAGTAGCAGGGAAAACAACTTCTTGATCTGTAATGAAAAGACTGAACTTCAGTAACCGGCTGTATTAGATCATCAGTCAGCTATATTGAGCAAAGTGCAACGTTGGGGAGGCCATAACAGTTCTTGAATGTCAGAAGTGCTAGAATGACTGAATTCCTTTGTTGTGGAGGGGCCTGTGTGGATGAAGAACAGCATCTGAAGGATGGCAGAGGTGCCGTGTTCCTCCTTAGGCTGAAAAGGAGGACTGAGCTACCAAGAAGCAGCCAGAGGTTTAGGGATGGTGTCAGAAGAGGTTTAGGGATGGTGTCAGAGCTGCCACCAGATTGAGAATTCGGGGTGGAGGAGCAGTCTGCAGTGAGGATAAGGCACAAAGCATGTCCTATCAAAAACAAAACGAATCTTTCAGCTTCCGTTTAGAAATTATTGTTGCTGTATGGCCCACATTAATTTGGTAGTGTGGAAAAGGAGATGACCAGATCTGGGGGGCAAGCAAATCTCAGGGCACACAGGTGAGGGGGGGAGAAGTGGAGGAGAGAGGGGTTGGGTTAACCTTGGAGCTTTTGAGGAGGAGAGAGGGGAATTAAAGGCTTTTTCTCCCAAGTTTCACAGCAGAGATGGTGGCATGTGTGATAGCAAATAGAGGGCATACATTGTGAGCACAGGACTTAAGGTGTGCATAGAGCTACTTTGCTTAAACGAGTAGTAGCAGACTAGATGGAACCTGTCAATAAGTCCCTTATTGGTTAATTGTGGGATGAATGCTCGTTAGTGTTAACGAGTGACTTGGCACAAATCTGTTCAGAGGCGTTCGGTTCCAAGGAATCTCCAGATGTCATATAGGAGAAAAACAGACAGCTGGGAGGACCCTAGCAATGCAAGTAGTACAAAGTGTCACAAGAGGTCTCTTCAGCAGAGATGGAAAAGAATATGTGATTTCTAGTAGGTGAAAATGGAGCTTCTAGCATGGAGGAGCTCTTGAGAAAGGTAGG
The DNA here is from genome assembly GCA_013396635.1 of Penelope pileata. Classification (NCBI taxonomy): domain Eukaryota; kingdom Metazoa; phylum Chordata; class Aves; order Galliformes; family Cracidae; genus Penelope; species Penelope pileata. The sequence goes on from WBMW01004022.1 coordinate 269,184, forward strand.
CATCCCTTAGGATGCATTAGGTGGATATCTGCAGGAGAGACAGGTGAAATTGTATGAGATTGCAGCGAAGTCTTGCCAGGTTTGCATTTATTTTATTCTCCTTGATTTGAGAAGGATGACTGGAGAAGGAAAGCAGCTGATAAGCTCTGCTGGGACAGTCAAGCAGAGGAGCATCACCTGAGGAGCAGGCTGCAGTGTTGGCAAGGTTTCCACAGCTGCCAACTGCAAAACCATCTGAGGAGGAACAGAGAAAGGGCAAAGGGGACCTGCTCCAGATAAGTGGTCTGTGCTGACACTTGAACAAGCGGGGGAAAAAAAGATGGAGTAGTTGCAGTTGAGTCATTCCTAGCCATGAAAGGAGCTGGAGCAATCTTAATGGCTAGGCACTGAGTATGTTAACCCGAGGAGCAGTGGAATGGTTGGAGATCTGTTGGACTTTACTCTGGAGTTCTCCATTTCAGTTGTGTGTTTTCAGGGAGACCCAAGATTTCCTAGGCATTTTCTAGAGTTCATGTTTTCTTGCTGCATGATGACAGCCAGAGAGAAATAGCTGGGGAAATGTCTTGCTGGGAGCATCCTGGCATAGTGAAGAAAGCAAATGCATTAGAAGAAAACAGCTTGTGGTGGGAGGAGGAGGAGTACCCAGTACCCCATTTCCCTTCAACACTGTTATGGTTTACAAGTGGCAATTCCAAAGAGCAGAGTGAACACTGTAAAAATTAACAATGCAGCAGTTCTGAGGGCAAAGCTGAGCCTCCTCTTCTCTAGATTTTTCTTATTCTTTTGCATGTCTGTGCTGAGTTTCTCAGCTGCTTCATTGTTTCCTGGGTAAGTGTGGAGAGACTGGGTGCTTCTGAGATGGAAACCCTTTCATGTGGGCTATGGGTCCTGTACCAGAGTGTAAGCACCTGAGTGTTTAGCAGGGTGTCAGTGCTTTAGAAATGTTTAAATTGGACACAGACTCCAATTTAAGCATCTAACTTGAGTTAGCTTTATTGCTAGACTTCAGCCCAGTGAGCATCCATCTGTTCTGGAGGAACTACTGAAAAGCCAGGGAGGAGATGGCTGTACAGAGTTGGTTACTGTTGGTATTGAGAGGGGATAGACAACTCCAGGTGAAATAGCAGCTGCTGGCAACTCTTTTCTGCTTGTACTTGTTGGTGTCATGGCTCAGAAGCTTTTACAGATTTTGTAAGATGAGCTCTGCCCGATGACAGTGGTCAAGCCAAGTTCCTGGTGTGGGTATGCCCTTAAAGCAGCCCGCCATGACAAGCATTTCTGGTATTTCCATAAGCGTTTTGCTGACTGCGAATGCCAGCATTGAAGTTGCATCATAGGATTTGTCTTAAACTGTTTTCTTTGCAAACATCACACCCAGCTGTTTGCCTGCTCTTCTCAAACAGAGGATGTCCTACACCAGTTGTGCTGCATGTAAGAACAATTTGGATGCTGGAAGCATTTTGTGGGGTTGATATTTATCTGTGACTTCAGTAAATGTGGTGTATACTGGGACTGCGCTGAATTCACCTGCTAAAATTTTCTAGATACAAGTAATCCTGAAGGCAAGCAAAATACCTTGGTTAAGCAAAGTCTGAGCTGACACTGTAGAGCAGTGGCAAAACCTTGTGTATGCTGTGATGCTAGAATACACCAATACCTTCCAAATTCACTATCTTGGAAAAAAATTAAGATATGAAGTATGTGAACTGCATCAAAAAACTCATGAAGCAGTTGTGAACCGTTTTCTGAGTGGCACACTGACTCCTGGCACAGTGATTTTGAGGCCATTGCCATCAGGTGGTTTGCATAAATGCCAAAATACTGTGCTTATTTGTAGTGGGACTGGAGTCCTAGAGTTCAAGTGGCAGTGGCTGAGAGACAGAAGATAGGACTCTTTCTTAACTTTTTGTTCTTTAAGTAGCTGCTACTTCATATGTGTTCGTCTTGATGATGATGGAGGAAGGGAAGGGAATGACTTGTTTACTGACATTGAAAGGGAGATGTACATGTGGGCAAGGTTAGCTGGTTATTGTCAAATTTAATTGGTTGTTTGCAACTGCTGGAAGCTGCAGAAGGATGCGGTGCCTTGGTTTTGGGAAGAGGCTGGCTTGCCTGCTCGTGGTTCTTTCCAGTCTGACCCTTCTCAGGACCTCTCTGAGACACGTGTACTGAGCACAGTGAGGAAAATGCAGAGTACAGGAGCTAGGGACATGCTAGTTCATGGATGATGACTGATGCCTGTTCTCTGCCTCCTCTTTAGAATGATTAGATTATTGATCAGAATATTAGCCAAAAATAGAAGACTTAAGCTGAAAAGAGAATAGAACTTGAGAGTCAAACCTGTGCTTTAGGGAGGTGTCCTGATGCCTAGGACGTGAAGTGAGATGTTCTTGTTGTAGTTTGCTGTCTTGGGGCTTTCATGTAAAGCGGTCACTTTGAGAATGGTGAATTACTTGAAATGCAGTTGAAGCGCTGACAGTGTCTGAATCTTCAGGAGTTTGGGCAGTTCAGGCCCAAATCTCTGATGTCATGTGTCTGATACCCACCTCTGTGGTCTGTTTTGTTTTGTTAATGAAGAGCTTGTTAAAGGTAGTTGGTGTGTGTGTGTTTTTTTGAAGTATTGAAACCAACTTTGTACATTTAACTGTGGAATTTGAAAAAGTAACTTAAAGTGCCTTCCCTTTTCATCTGTGTTCTGCAGGTACTTTGACGGTAACTTGGAGAAGCTGTTTGCAGAGTGTCATGTAATTAATCCGAGTAAAAAGTCTCGAACGCGCCAGATGAACACACGGTCATCAGCCCAGGATATGCCTTGTCAGATCTGCTATCTGAACTACCCCAACTCGGTGAGTGCTGGCATGCAGTGATTGCTGGCTGGTAACTGCCAACTTTGCTATCTGAAACCTCACATTTGAGCACTTCTGTAAGGAATTCTCCAGCAAGATTTGAAAAAAAACTTTAAAAAGAAACCGAGGTTTCATTTTTTGATGGAGCCTTCTTATCTGTAGTGTAAGCTTAGAAAGCAGCCTTCAAGGTTGTCTCTTACTACAGCAAACAGTGCCTCATGTGCTGCAGCTCCTCCGTGTAATACAGTAGGGACCATAGAGTGATTTATGCTTTGTGTTCTCTTTAATTCTTACTGTGTGGCTCGGCAAACTTTATTTTTTGTTTTTAAGCAAACCTCAAAAAGTATTGGTTAAGGTGAAGTGGCATTGTACCCTTTCTGCAGAAACCTTGGGGGATGCTGGGTTCTGGGCAGTGGTGTGGTAAAGTTATTCAGACAAAGCAAGTGGTGGATCAAGTGATTTTTAAAAAGGTCAGATACCAATTGAGACATGCAAATAAATGAAAGATGAAAGAGAAAAAAGAATAGAAAGTGTGGCAGGCAGAGGTTTACTTAAATAGAATGCCAAGACAGGAAGTGGCTTCTAAAAGTAGTAAATAATGATGCAAAATAGTCAAGCTACAATGCTCAGAATAAAACTAGGTGAGACTAGGAATAAAATAAAGTTGAGCTCTTTAGAGGACGCAAGCAGTGATACATCTGTCCAATTCTTTCATGTTACTGCAACACCTTTCTAATGGGAGAAGATTAAAGTCCAAGTACTTGAGGGGGCTCTTACTCAGTCTTTTGCTTTGTGGTAAGATTGGTGATAGCACTCTTTTTTTTTAACCTATTCAGAAATAATCCAATAATGCTCTCCAGAGATCCAGGCTTCTACTGTTTCTTGCACAGGCAAGCAACTTGCTGTTGACTTTTCTGGGGCAGGGCGTTACGATGGGAGATCCAGGAAGAAAATGAGTGGGAAAGGTTGAATGTGAGAGTCTGGTGGTGGCATTGCCAAAAGGCAGAGAGCAGACATGCATCAGGAGTTCTTTGTGGGATCTTGCTTTTCCTGGTGGAGCTATTCTGGCTCTCCAAACTGTAACATCCCCCTGCCCTTTAAAGGGAGAAGCAGCTCTTATCTAAGACATCTGCTCACGCTCAGGGGGGTTTAACTTGCTTTTCAGCAATAATGGAAACCTTGAGCTTTGATCTTCGTGAGTACCCTGGAATCAAGAGCTCTTGCTGCCGTGGCCCCACTTGTGAGCCTTTTCCTTGCTTGAGCAAGCAGAGCAGAGCAAAACCCCATCTGAGGCAGCTGAGCTGCTTAGTGTTAAGATGAGTGTTGGGCCAGTGACCACAAGGCTTCGTGCTTCTCCTTTTAAGCCTTGTGCGTGCTTCTGACTCTTTTTAGAGAGAGAGTTACTGCTTGCTTGGTTTAAAGAAATGCCTTTCAAAAGAAAGATGTTTGAGAAGTTTGTCTATCCCTCTACTTTATACTAAAATTGTACTATGTGATCACTACAGGCTTCTCCATGTTAGTGAGGAAATCATTTAATTTAGGCTGTGCAACATCTTTGAAAGCAGAAGAGGGACTAAGAGGCGGAACAGGAGGAGACCTCTTTGCTTAGCTTAACATCCATCTCAGGAAAAGATCCTTTCAAATTTAGATTTCATTCCTTAATGTATTGTTCACCTTCTTTTCAGTATAATTGCTGTGCCCAGCACTCACACCTGCCTTGTTTTTCCTGGTGCTGCCTGGGAAGCTGCTTTTTTGCTGCTGGAAAGAACCACACAAAGCACACCAATGCTTCTTGCTTTTGTAGTTCGAGTAGCATGTAAAAATAGCAGTGGCCCAGTTACGAGAAGAGCTGTTCTTAACTGGAGCAGCACGATGCTGCAAGGGAGTGGGGGTTTCTTTAGATTGTTAGTGTTGATTAACTCGAGAGACAGTTGAGGGAAACCTCTTGGTCTCTGTCACATCCAGAAGTTGGAGCGTACTGGGAAATTAATGCTTATGACTTCTATAAAAGGCTGTAGTCTCTGTGTCTAAGCTGACCAAAATCCATCTGGTTTGAAGTCTGTTTTGAAGCTGTTTTAGTCAGTATGAGTTAAATTTTAAGATAAGTTGTATTGGACATCTAACCTACAATCTCAGCTTTGAAATTCTCTTGCTTTGGTCAGTATTCATTATTCACCCCAGAAAAAGCTGTTTTTCCTGAAAGCCCCTTTCAGCCTGTGGAAAGCTGGGAGTTGCACCTGTTAAGAAATTTTGCACTGTAAAGCTGTTAGAAGAACGTAAAGCTCCTGAATATTCGCCCTCCTGTGTGGTCATGGCAGGTGATGCTAGTCTGCTTTTTAAAACATATAAAAGGGCAAATACACCTCTTGCATCTTATCCCTCAGATCCCATTGAAGGAAGGCTGCCAAACGGGGTTGTTTGGGAGACATGGTGCTGTTGTCTCAACTGCGTGCTTTAAGCACTCCCAGATGACTTCGTTGGTTGTGCTGTCACCACAGCTGAGCTACAGCAAGCCTGAGGGAAGCTGTCACCTTGAATGTGCCCTGGAGCAGCTGATCCCTTCTTCACTAGAACTGATAGCAGGAGAGCAGGGACAGGTGTCCAGTGGCATTGTGCTGCTGGTAGCTCTTGGCATCCCAGGAAGAGTAGGTGATGAGGATAGACGGGGCAGCTCTGCTTTCCCCTTGTGATAACAGGCTGTTTCAGAACTGGCTGTTACCCTGTGCACTTGGTGCTCTGATGTTGGTCTTCTCACTTGCTCCCTTGACATCTGCTGTCAGCCAAAAATAATTGGAAACTCCCTCAAAGTAAAGAAATGAGTTAAAAGATGCTCGGAATTCTTTGCAGCTAGGGAGGAGGCTTGGTGGCTTCCTTTTATGTGGGCACTTAGCAAATCTTCTCACTGCCTGAAATAACAGAGCCTTAACTGGAGGTATGAAGTTCTGTAGCACTCCCGTGTGTGTGCTTGCTGCAGGAGTGTTTACCTTAGTCCTTCAAATGGACTCTTCTTAATGGTCAGCATCCTGCTGCTGCTTGGGGCTGCTCTGCAGAGGATACCAGGTTTTCTTTCATTTATGGGGATCTGTGCAAGGCAACGGCATCTTGGAGTGGAGCTCTTGTTTTAACTGAAAAGAAGACAGTGCGGAAACCTGAGCCATCACCTGCACGGTGCCAGGAGTGAACTGTTTCAGATAGCTTGTCCCTGCTTCTGGCTCTCAGTGTGAAACAGCTTGGGGATGACCTTAGAGAAGGCACTTATTTCAGTCTTTCCTCAGCAGTGTTTGCTTCTCCACCCCTTGTGCAACCATTCAGCCCCAGATACTATCTCAGTGTACCCTGTGTAGGTGATGCATTCACAGGTGAGGTTGTCCTTGCTGCTCTTTGCAGCAGGTTATCGTTACTGAATTTTATTTAGTAATCTACACCTGCCAATTAGGATCTTTAGTGTCCACATCTCATGAGCACCTGAGTTTCGGAGGGCAGCTTAGCAAGCAAGTTGGCAAACTTAATGTGTATGTGTTAAAATGTTAGTGGATGCTCTTCCATTTCTGTTGTTTGGTGCTCACTGATTGCTCCTTATTCCCTGTACAAGGAGGAGCTAAATTAGTAAATCAGAGCCTGTGCATAGCAGGTATGCATATTCTGGGAATTACGGACAGCAGCCAGGTGGACCAACAGGAGGAAAACAGACTCAGTATTATCATAGAACTATCACCTGCTTGGTGGTGCTGCCTTTATTTTGTTTAATGCTCCAGAGTAAAATGAGGGGAGAGCCATTTGAAGATGAAGATCAATTCAAATGGTCAGACAGCATGAAAATGTCAGCCATACGTTTCCTTGTTGCTAGGGCTGGGGATTAAATCTCACTTTGAGAGTGTCTAGAGCTGTGTTAGCAGTGTCATGAGGTGGTGATGATACAAACAAGTAGCAGAGGCTCACATGTAGTGTGGGGATGAGAGATGCAATCAACTGCACAGCACCAAGAAGGGTGAAATGATCCAGTGAATCAGTGTGATAAAGTAACCTGCTATCTTGTGTTCTTTGTCATTGCAGTACTTTACTGGCCTAGAGTGTGGACACAAGTTCTGTATGCAGTGCTGGAGTGAATATTTAACTACCAAAATAATGGAGGAAGGCATGGGACAGGTAATATCTCAACTTGTGCACCCCATGACTTCTGAAAATTCTGTGTTACAGAGGAAAGGGGGGAGAGTTCTTCCTCACTAAAGATTAAAAACAAAAAAATCTCACAAAACCACAAAAAACAACAACAACCCCCCCAAAACATTAAAACTTTGAGGGCTGCAGTCTTTGCCATGGGGAGTGCTGAAGGGAGCTGCGTACATCGGTGCATGCATCTTTGCTCTGAGAGGGAGGACTCGCGCTGTGCACAGTGGCACATCTGGGATGTGAAGATAAATCCACTCTGCTGTTTTTGTTGTGGATTGTAATGAAGTCTGTCCCCTTGAAATTCTTTGTGATGCAAAAGCAAGAGAAACACTGTTTCTTTTATGACCTTTTTTTTTTTTTTTTCAGACCATTTCATGCCCTGCTCATGGCTGTGATATCTTAGTTGATGACAATACAGTTATGTAAGTATGAGAGTTGCTATCTCTTGGCTTTCCTCTCTTTTTTCCATTTTGTTACCCGTGTGTTATTCAGATGTACTGGCTTATAAAAAGCTGTGCAGAAGCTTTAAGGCACCAGAGAGGTTGGTGCTGAAGTGTCTATTTTGATGCTGAAGTTCCTGTTTAGGTCAGAAAAACTCTTGCATGGTACTTGAAGGAAGGACTCCTTGACCAGTTTGGTCATCCTGATGATACAGTAAACATCAGGCAGTCTTTCCAAATCCTGTTTAACTGCTTTGTGCATTTTGTTTCCTTTGATTTATGTAGGAATTTGACTTGCTACCTAGGTCAACCCACTGGTTCACCAGGTCCTATACCTACAGTTAATATGTGAGTCAGAGGAAGTCAGTCCTGAGTACGGTGCAATGTAGGGGATGTTTTCTGCCCTCCGATAGAGAGCAGTTGACCCTCAAACATAAGATTTGATTAAACTGGTATGTCAGCCTGTGTCACTTTGGTTATTAAGTTGTCTGGCTGAAGGATGACTGCTCGTATGTGGTGAAGCAATGAGCTCCTTGAGCTTCCTTCTCTTTTATATTGAGTGATGTTATTGCATGAGTAATATCCTTCATAATACTGAACCTTGATTAAGTTCATTTTAATTCTTCATGCTAAAAAGCATCTAAATAGAAGCTCATTTTCTGTTACCTTCTTCCTTCCTTCCTGAAGTCTGACTCACTCATTGATATTAATTTGCTGTTTTTTCTATCAGTTGCTCTCAGACAGTGGCTTCCCATCTCCCTGCACGCTAGAAGCTCAGTTACTCATAATGTGTAGGCTGAAGAGAAGTGGAAGTAGCTGAAATGCTCTCATGCCCCGTTGAGGGGTGGTTTGTGGAGTTCAGTGGGTGGAAACTGACCTTAAGTTGGCAACTTTTGAGTGACTTGATTGAGCTTCTTGTGGTTTTATTGGAGTCTGAACCCTTCTTGTGGTTTTATACACCCTCAGCAGGAAACTTCTCAAGGGAGTTCTTGATTAGAACAGTTTGTGAATAAGATGTGCTCATGTATTTCTTCAGACAGGCAGCTGATGGTTTGGAATCAGTGGAGACCGTGGCAGTGGCAGTAGCAGGGGAAGGATGGAAGAGGAGTTGAGTACCACTGGCGTTGTTGCTGCAGTGGGGTAGACAGCAGTAGGTCTGATGACCCTTACATTTTGCTTCATGACTTTTATAGTACAGAGAGCCATAACCACGTGCTGTGGGATTCTCCCACCTAGAAGTAACAGGGGTTTTGGCAATGAAATGACACCTGGGCACGCAAGTGAACAAATTCTCCTTATCCGACTGGAACTTCAGAGGTGAAAACCCGCTTTTACCTGGTCTTATGGGCATTCCTGGAATTTCTGGGGAAAGGGAGGTGCATTTTCTGTGAAAGCCTCATGCTTTGCTTGAAAATCAGAGATAGTGATCTGCAGCAATTTTACAAAATGGCAAGAACAAAGATGTAAGTAATACCATCTGGAATCTGCACTCCCTCCCATGTGCTTTTTTCGTTTTAGATCTTTTTCTTTCACCAAGTCTCCAGCTCTAGGTTTCCAAGCCATAGAAGCCAAAGAGCAATGTGTAATGTTGAGAGACATTAGAGCTTCCTTATCCATCGCATCAGATTAGATAGGCCAAGTTATTCATTTATTCCTTTCTCAGTACTTTCCATTGACAAAGCAGTCGTCTCCAAGCTGCATTCTCCCTGTATGGATCCAAACTGAGCGATCCAGATGGCTTTCCTTGATCTGTGAGTTTTCAGCTAGCAGATTGTTTATTAGTCTTCCTGTCGCTCCTGTTCTTGTTGAGCTTAAGCAGGGAGGTTGAAAAGGGTCCCCTTCAGCTCTTTGGAGACCTTCAAACTGGCTGCAGGTAATTTGCCTCTGTACCTCGTTCACCTCTGCTAATGGTGCTGGTAATTGCTTTAAACCTGCATGCAAAGTTGTTTACATGCGTAAGCGATTAACACTGCTGCTGTGTCACTGCAGGATGCAGCAGGGGCCTGAAGGGATCCCTGGGGAGGGTGGCTGAAGTCCCGTGGGATGTCTTGCTATTTCACTTGTTTGTGTCTTTGAGGATTTTGCGTTGTCAAAATGGAACAGAAGTGTAAAATATGGCCTCATAAAGGACAGCTGCAATCTTTAGATGAATTAGAAATTGGTCAGAAAACATGTCATTGTGTAGTACTTCTTCCAGAACCTGGTTACCAAAGAGATCAGGGGATGATATTTTCTGCAAACAGCTTACTTTTCCAGACAAGTGTCTTCTGTGAGGCTGTTTCTTTGGTAGCTTGGCTTGTAGAAGAATGGGCTTGGGAGTGGGTTTCAGTGCTTCACGTGTCTGCTTTTGTTTCGTTACTAGTGAAAAAACAACAGTGCTCAGAGCAAAGCTGAGCCCAGAACAGGTGAGGGTGTTGACAGCCTGGTCTAGGGAGCTTGGTAAGCAGAACCAGCAGGTTGCAGCCCCATGTGCTCTGGCTAGGTAGGGCACTCCTCACTTACATTCCAGTTCCTGATACATACATTAAATGTAGTGAAATCTATCGTGTTTGTTTTTTTTTAATGTTTAGACACTTAGGTATAGAGTAAGTAAGTGAGACTTATAATTCATGTTACAAATCTAAATTGTTTTTCTTCCTTTTTTGGGTAGATTTGCTCGGACATTGCAGGCCTGTCATGGACAAAGGCCTGATGAGGTGCTTTGTCAGTCGATTTGTTTTATTTCAGCCCTGGGAATTTGGCTGCCACGTGCTGTGTTTATGTAATAACCAGCGTGTCATTTGGTGAGGAGCTCCCCAGGCTGCCGAGGGCCCGATTTATGCAACATCCCCTGGTCACGTGCCCTGCTCTCCAGAGCATGTTGGCATGATAACGTGCAGGAGCACCCTTGACTTTGGCTGCACCCTGGAACGGTTGGTGTGTTAGCACCTGGTGTGGCTGCATCCAGCTCAACTCCAGTTGGTTTTAAAACAGAAACACCACTGAGTGTGGCCAGCTGTGTGTTGTGAGGCTTTGCAGATGCAGAAGACAGTCATGTTGTAACTGAAAGATGTATCTCATAGTCCTCAGAAGTACAAAATTAAATGGCTTACAATGCACCTAGTGTGGGCAGGCTGCAAATGCTGGCTGGGGCGGCGTGGCCAGGAGAGAAGCGGTCGCTGTGCTCTTAAGGATTCCTATCTGTCTTGTTTTCTTCTGCTCTCTTGCTTCTGAGCTGACAATTTAAAATTAAAGTTGGTGCTGTGTGCACCCTCTGTGATGCTGAATGGAAATGAATTTTGAATTTAAATTGATTTTTTTTTTTTTTAAATGATGAACACAATAGGTTAAAACCACTTTGACTTTAACACTGAAGTTGTAGCGTTCCATTGAAACCCAGATACCAAAGTTAATGCAGTAGTTTTTCTGGAGACTTCTGAAGGGATTTGACACAAAATGTGCATGTTTAATATGAGTGAGCTGATAAAACTGTTTGCTCTGGTTCTTGACCTCTCAAGAAAGTATTTTTTAAAACAAAATCATCCTCGCTCTTGAGAGTAAGTTCTCCTGGACTGCATGAGCTTTCTGTATGATTCTGTAGCTAATATGAGAAATTAAATACAGTATCCCTAGATTTCATAATAAAAATAAATAGCAGGTAAGTAGAAAAAAGAGCCTGCAGGTATAGAAGGAAGAATCAGAATCATTTGTCTGTCGTAACATTCTGGCTTTGTGTGGGAGAAAGGGAGTTTTCTACTACAGTAATGTGTTTTTGTTTGTTTGTTTTCCCTTTCCACAGGCGTCTGATCACAGATTCCAAGGTTAAATTAAAGTACCAGCATTTAATAACCAATAGTTTTGTAGAGGTGAGTTTTTATTTTAAATTAGTGATGTCTTCCAGAGTTTTTTTTGTCTTGCATGTGTGCTGAACCAGAGAAGGGAGGCTCGTTTGTAACTGTAGAGTAGGTTTTCTTCTGCGTAGTCTCTAATCAAGTGTTAACTGCAAATGAGAGGCTTTGCAGGGGTTGTTTCATAGCCCATTTAGTTACAGATATCATCGTAGGAAAACAGTAAAGAAAATCTGTAGGGCTACAGAAGTTCTCTAAAGATATAGTAAATATCTGTGGAGATACTGCAGCCTGAAGAGATTGCAAGAGCTGTTCCGTGCTTCGGTTCTGAGGAGCACTTCGTGTATAGGTCTTGAATGTTACCTGAGATGCTTCAGACTGAAAATCAGGAAACACTGTTCTATAAAGAATAATATACCTTAAACATTTGCCCTTTGAAGTAAAGCTGTAAAATATCTTTTAGCAAAATACTAATAGCTTCACAGCTCCCAAAGCACCTTTCTCTGAGTTGATTTTGAAGACTTGCCTCTGTTTCCGTTTCCTGGCTGTATGTGTTCAGATTCACTGTATGATGTTTTTTTTTTTGTTTTTTTTTTTTTGCTTTATTTCATAGTGTAATCGACTGTTAAAATGGTGTCCTGCCCCAGACTGCCACCACGTTGTTAAGGTCCAGTATCCTGATGCTAAACCTGTTCGCTGCAAATGTGGGCGTCAGTTTTGGTAAGAAATATCAAGCAAAAGAAATCAAAGTTGCCTTTTACTTAAGACTTCTTAAGGGTGAATAAAATGAAATTGTGAAAGCTAATACAAATTAATAATTAGTTAACTCGAGTGTCTTTCCCAGGTGAGATCCTTTTGTTCACCATTTTTGTTTATAAGATAGCTGATTTACTTTGCAAAGCTGCCTGAGTTGCTAGAAGGAAAGGAAATCTCTGAATCCAACATTAATACTTAGATTGATGAATACAATATATATCCAAATGGGATTGTGGGATTTGAGGCTTTTTTGACATGTGTAATGTTTCCTTGGGATTCTCCGTGTTCTTTCAGCAGAACCACCCAGAAGAGAACTTCCATGATGTTAACCAAGTTAAAGTATAGCTGTGCACCTTATTTGTTCATTTCCCCTTTGTTTCACTTACAGCTTTAACTGCGGTGAAAACTGGCACGATCCTGTTAAATGCAAGGTGAGCATCTCAACTCTTTTCTAAATGCGTGACTTTGAAACGTTTACGACCAACTTACGTGCAGGACATGCAGAAATGAAACACAAACTTTGCTCCTGTTCGCATCAAGAAGCGTTTTAGTTGACCTGTTTAGATGGTAGCTTGAGAAGAATTACAGAAGTCTTCCTGGATGCCTTTAGGATGCTTCCCTTTATTTGTGAACAGTACCTCAGCCACTTGGGGAAATGCCTGGAGGAGAAGGATGTTACACCTGAGACCTTCAAGAAGAATTGGGAGGCCTCAGAACTGAATGCCTCACTACATTTCTGTAGGTGTTCAGGGCTTCCGCAGGACTGTGGCTTGTGGCACTGAATGAATTGGGTCCTGGTTCTGAGATTTGCTTCTGTGCAGCATACTCTTTTATTTCTCACGGAGCTGTCAGAAGCTGTAATCAAACTTGGGGTCCTGTGGCCAGTGGAGAGCTCACAGACAGACACGTTTCATGCCTTGAGGACAGAGCAGTCCGCGTCCCAGTGATGAATGCAAAAAAAAAAAAACTTCCTCGGGGAGGGGGAAGAAAGTCTCACCAAAGGTGTAGCATGCTTTGGCTGGTCTTTCCAGAAAGCAAGTGGTCAATTTATCTCACAGGTGCAGGCAGTCTTTTGTAACTTGCATTCACTTGATGTGGCCAAGTTTCCTCTTAAGAAGAAAAAGGGTAAGGTGCATGGCCTGGATGTGAATGGACAGTGTAAGCCTAAGGAAAAGCTTATGACACGGGTTGATGTGAAGTTAGCACAGAGGATCTGACTACAGTTTTCATAAATCAGTATTAAAATACCTTCATTTTAAGAATCCCACATGAAGTTTTTGGTGTTTGAACTTAAGAACTGCAAGCTCATTGCTCAAGTGCTTGTGCATCAGCTGCATTGTGCTGGTGCTGCAGGAAATAGGTGCAACTAATTGGTTGCTGTTTCCACTGCTTTCCAGCATCACCTCCACTGTCCCTCTACCCAATTTACTGCAAGATAATTCCCAAAAGATAGGATTTGGGAACAGTAATAATGGCTTAGAGTTCTGTTCTTCTCTTCTGGTATGTATCTAGAGGGTGAGACAGATGGTTTTTATCCACTGTAGGAAGCTTTATGAAGCCACGCCTTGGTGTGGTAGCATTCAGCTCATAGGTGGCTGTGCATTCCTTGCCATCACCTTCATATGTAAGCAGTTGCTTTGGGAATCTTCACAGTTCCTCTCTTCTGACTTTTCCTTAATTTTTTCTAACAGTGGTTAAAGAAATGGATTAAGAAGTGTGATGATGACAGTGAAACTTCCAATTGGATTGCCGCAAACACAAAGGTGAGGGTTTTTCCTTGTGTTCTGTATGTACTGTCAGATTGAAAGAAGAATGGCAATCTAATTCCTCAGTGCTAGGATTGTTTTTTCTGCTGCGTGTCATTAAGGGCCAGCCTTAAAATCCACAGTACACTGAAGTACACTTCTTTGAAGGACAACTGGGTGTTACTGCCTTGAATCAGGTGAGGTTCTTCAGGTTAAGTAGTTTGTTCATGTAAAAGAGTCCAGTGGAGGCCCAAAGAAAGCTCAAGTTTCAAGTCTTGGCGCCCGTCTAGCGCTGATGGCTTCCCTAAGCAAATCAGTGCCTCACTCCAAGTGTGTGAAACATGTTAACATCACCCGTGGCTCCATTTGGCTGTGACAATTTGCATCTGCCTTTAAATCCCCTGGGCTGGTCTCTCGAGGAGTTGTTCATTTCCGCTGGGCATCATTCCAGATAGAGCCTGGCAGAACAGCTGTTGGGATTTTATTATGTAAATGTCTTCGTTCCAGCTAGCCCAACTTTGCGTGAAACTTCAGCCTGTCTATGTTTGTTCCATTTGGGAAGAATAAAAGCAAGGGTTGGCACGGTGGGAAGGAAACAAAAGAAGCAGATGCTGTTAGGGGCCAGGAGCAGACCTGGGTCTCACAGCTGCCAGAAGGGTGGAAGAAGGTGGGGAGGGTGTGAGGAAATGGCTGCTTTGTTTTCTTAGCTCTGTTGTGTAACTGGTTAATGGTATTGTTTGCAGCAGTACTGCTTCTTTTCTGGGGCTGGCTGCGTGTTTTTCATTGAGCTGGAATGTTGTATTATGGTGAAAGCAGAAACACCCATGAGTGAAATGCACGGTTAGAATCGTGCTGAAATTGTGCTGTCTCGGTTGCTTTTTTTCTGTTTCATGGGCTGAGACTTGTGTGGTCCCTGCTTGGAGGCTGAGCTCTGCTCAGTAGAACAAACGTGGCTTTTTCCAGGGAGAATGTGTTCAGAGATGAATTACAGCTCAAGAACTAAATCACATTCGTTCAAAGTTTGCTTGGTCTTCAGATATTGACCATATTAAACCTGAGCAAGAAGAACCAAATACCTTGGAAAGGGCTGAGTATGCATGCAGAGCAGCAGCTTTAGCCTTGGGGCCTAAATACTTGGAATATGGCCATGTCACAGCCCTGTTCTGCTTGTGATTAAGCCCTCGGGAGTCAGATGAGCAGCTGCTGTTCCCCAGGGTGCTACTGGTCATGGCCTTAGGACTCTATCTCCTACTCATCCTGCTGTGGCACGTGCTGCATAAGACCAGGGTCTGAGCTCTCCCCTCTGGGTGCAAAACTTACTTGTGCCTGCCCTCCTGAAGAGCCTCATATGTGCAGGGTTTTGTAAAGTTAAGCTTTCCCTTACTGAGTCCCGTGCTCATTAAAACACACACAGGTATATTATTTTTGCCTTTTTATCCAGACAAAACCTGAGTAATGTGCCACTAACATAGGCTGCTGGAAATAGGAAGCTGCTGGAAATAGGAAGCTACTTCCCTGTTTTTTTCAGACAGGTTTCTGCAGTTTGTTTGCCCAAAGATTTAAGCACAGACCAAAAAAAAAAATGGTTGTCCTTTTTTAAACCAGGATCTAGAGTTGGTCATCTAGGAGCCATGATAGTGGTATTTAAAGCATAGCTCAGAAATAGGATTATTGAATGGCAGGAGCAGGAAGTTTTGCTCCCCCCCCCCCCCCTGTGAAAAACACCCACCCAGAGGACAGTGAGAGGAAATAAATGTGGCCAAGCCACGCTGGCATCAGCTCAGCTTATCTGTTACTTCCTGTAGTCTGGAGTCAGCAGCAGAAGAGCTGTTGCCCTTGAACATCCCTGTCTAAGTTACTTCCTCTTATGCTGTACGAGTTGCCCAGATGTATTGAATTTCTTCACTTTGAAGAACCTAGAAGGGAATCAGGTCAGACACCATCAGATATCAAACACCATCTTCATTGGAAAAAAAAACCCTTAAGTCACTGAATTGCTGCTATGTTTTTGTTGCTCCTGCTGTTTCCATTTCTATTTCCAGCATTTTTCAAGTCTTGTGAGCATGGCACTGAGCTGCAGTCCTGTCCCATGTAGTCTCTGTTCAGGGAAGAATGCTTCCCAGCTCACTGCCGTGGAGGTGTAACAGAAAAGTCCCAGTCTTCCTGGAATGTGTGTGCTTGAAGTCTGGGTAATCCTTTGCAACAGGAGAGTGAGATACCTTTGTTCCAGCTTGCCCTGGGAGACAGAATAGGAAGGGAGCGTTAGGCAGTTGTTGTTTGAGAGAGGAGAATAGCGAACCCCAGCTGAATTGGTTCACAAACGGGAGTGATGTGATGCAGTTTTTGATGAGTTATGTGGAGTGATCTGAATGAAAAATGAGGTGTTTTAAGAGTGAGTTTTGTGGTCTCCAGGATAAATTGTATTTTGCATTGTTTGTACTTAGGAGGCCTCAACACTGAATTCTTTCTGCTTATACAAAAGATACAGCCCCTGCAGCAGCGTGTGATGGAGTAGACTGAAAATGAGCTATGCTCACATGTGAGATTTGTTGAACTAAATTAGAATTCAAGATAAGCCAATACATGTTTTTTATCAAGCCTTTAATGCTCAGTGCTTTTGCAGACAAAAGGGTTGAATAGTTCAAGGTTTTGTGTGTTTCTCAGTTTGTTGTACAAACCTGAATCTTAAATAGTTGCCTTCTCGGATAAACTGGGCAGCTTTCTGGTGCTGTTTGGTTCCTGTGGCTTTGGGAACAAAGAAACCACATAGATCAACTACTTCTGTTACACGAACCTCCAAAGCATGAAGGAAGAAAAACCCCTAATTTGGATTTGTGCGTTTATTTTGGGCTCACAAGGTGTATCAGGACTGCGTGTAAGGAGCCTGCAAGGAAAAGGGGGAACAAAACCACTGGAACTCAGCTCTGGAATGGATTTTTTTGATGTTAGTCATTCAGCATTTTTGAGTATCTAAGGGAAGAACAAAGATGTTAACAGTCTGGTCTTCACTCAAGCCACTGTTTTTTGTTGCAGAGTTAAATTGATGGTAATGAAAGTTGTTCATCTGATACTAGAAGTGCCCCTGCCTTACCACACTGGGCTTCTGGCAAGTCACCATCTCATTATCTTCTGGGCTAGACAGGACTTGAATCTCTGATGTATAAAACAGGCAGATTTTCTTTTTTTTTCTCCTCCACAGAAAGCTATTGGGTTTTTTTCTCCTCTAAGCGAGATCAAATGGCACAAACCCAGTTCTCTTCCTTTTGAGGTCACTTTTAATGCCTGAACATGTACTCCCTCCATACTTTCTGGAAGTCCTGCATCTGTTCTAGCCTGGGGAAATCCTGGCAGCTGGCTGGGTCCTTCCTGGACCAGCTAACTTTGCTCTTTCATTCCTCACCAGCGTGATTTTGTACCAGAACTGTAAAGAGCATCTTCCCCAGGACATCAAAATGCCATCTCTCAGATGAGCAAGCGCTGACAATATTCTGCTTTGCTCGCTGATTCTAGGTGCTGCCACAGCGTACTGTTTTGTACTAACTATAATTAAGTTCAGTGTGGATTTTGTTGAAGTGCTTTATGAAATCCACATGGCATCGAGGATTCATCGCACCACTTGCCTCTGGGAGCCCTGGAGTGGACTGATCTGTTTCCCCTGCACTGAAATAAGCAATGCATTTCTGTTTAGCCTCCTGTTTGCAGAGTACCTTGTGGTGTTATATGGACGTGCAGCTTTTTATGGCAAAATAGGGATTGTTCTCCTTTGCCAGGTTTGCCTGGGCTTTTGTTTCAAAGTGCAGTGTGTGAGCTCAATGCTGAATTGCTTGGGGTGGAACAATGTTAATGAGGTCACTTCTGCATCATGGCACGATAGATAACGTGCAGAATAATCTCCTAGTTGAGTAATTTGATTTGCTGGCTATTATGTTGTTGCATGGCTGTAATTCTCAGTAAGATCTGCCTTCCCTATCCTCCTTAATCTATAAGTCTCCCGCACTCACTGTGTTACTGGCTTAAGTTGTTGCTGCTTTTTTCTTTCTGCTTGTGTTTGATGTTTCTTTCATGTGTTCTTCTCATGGCTTTTCCTTAATCATATTCAACTGTGGTGAGCTAATCAAGCTGGGATCTTCACAGCTGTGAAGGATTTTTGATGAAATAAACCTAAACTTGAGTCCTGGTGTTTGTGCAGGACTGGAGGAGCCAGGAGGGCTGCGTGGAGAAGGCAAGCAGATAGTGTACTGGGTACTGTCCTCACAGGAGAGGCTATTTTTGGCTGAGGCTCACAAAACTGGGTTATTGATCAATTGGGAACAAGTTTACCTGGCTGAGTATTCGTCCTGTGGACAGCCCAGTGGGATATCTTGCTGTTGCTGCCCCTATGACTTGTGTCAGAGGGCCTGCAAGGGAATTACTCTGTTTACTGTCTGTGGCTGGATAAACATTGGTGATAGGGAAGAAAGCAGGGCTGGGTCATTCCCTTTCTGTGCTTGCTTGCTGCTCGAACCTACCAAAGCAACAACCAACCAAAAGAAGCCCTGAACCAAATCTAATAACCAGCCTGCTTGCATGCAAAGCAGAAGGACAGGAGTAACTGCAGAAAGAAATCTTCATCAGAATCCTGGAGGAGTTTTGCTCCCAGATCTGGGGAAACTCAGTGACGTGACAAACCCAGGTTAGAAACTGGGCTTTGTCCTCTCGCTTGGGGTGCGACCTGGTGATGGGATGAAGTGCTGCTGTTCCCTCCTGGCAGAACGACGGGGAGGGCAGCGCTCTCCAGACAGGCGCCCTAGTAGCATGCTGGCTTCCTTCAAAGGAATGGCTACACCCTTGTTCAGGAAAACCTTGTTGGTTGTGTGGGATGTCACCTGTTCTGTCCAGTCCTTAACCCTTCCTCTTCAGGAGCAGACAGTAGGAGCAAAGCAGGACTTGGAAAAGAAAGAAACGATGCCATCGCTGAGGCGTGGGGATCATTAAATGGCTTGGGTTGGAAGGCACCTCTGGATGTCATCTTGTTCAGCCCCTCAAAGGCAGACTCACCTCAGTGTTAGGTCAAGCTGCACTAAGAGACCCGAGATTTGCAATCAGGAAGCAGAAGTAGCTCAAAGCACTTGAACCGTGTTGGCCAGGAAGAAGCTATGGTCTCTCACGCTGACGTCTTCTCCCTTGCCTGCTTTCCCCACTGGAACCTGCTCATCCTGCGAGATGGGTTGCTTCTGATCCCTGGAGAACCACGCTGGTCTCTTGGGCTTTTGTAGAAAAGTCTGCAGTGAGGTGTCTGATGAAGAGGAAGAAAGGAGCCTGACAGGAAACATGGAAGTGCCCCAGGAGGAGAATTGTCTTTTTAGCTGACAGAAGCTGCTTTGAAGCAGAATAGATTCTTGCTGCTTGTTTTCGGATACTTTTTGGGTGGCATTTTACAGCCGCAGGTGTCTCTGATTGATAGCAGTGTGGTACCAGCTCACTGTTAGGCTTGTTTCAGGCCTGAGTGCCGCAGTGAACCAAACCTTCACAGTGAGGAAAGCCAGATGCCTTCCCCTGGGCAATTATGGGCCATCAGTCACTGCTACTGTAATTTTGGAGAAGGTCATGAAATAACCCATCCAGCCTACTGCTAGGAATGCATGATAGCAGTGTAGATGAAACATGTTTTTCCTTGGGGTTTGTTAGTTTTTTGCTATCTAGCAGCTCTGAGTTTGGAATTATTTTCAGGGATGACTTGGAAGAGGAACTTGATGATTAGAAGGGAAAAAGGAAATTGAGTATTTCACTTGATGTGCAATCTCATGCTGCCATGGGAACCTTCTGAACTTTGTGAGGTGGTTAAGGGGTGCTGTGCATAGAAATCCTGAGACTAAGCCCGCTGTGCCTTCCCTGCTAACTGCGCTCTGTGTCCTGTCAACAGGAATGCCCAAAATGCCACGTCACCATCGAGAAGGATGGGGGCTGCAACCACATGGTGTGTCGGAACCAGAACTGCAAAGCTGAGTTCTGCTGGGTGTGTCTGGGCCCCTGGGAGCCCCATGGATCTGCCTGGTGAGTTCAGAAGCAGGCCTTGCGAGAAGGCAAGGAAGCCATGAGAAAGGGCCACGGTTTGAACTGAAATCTGTGGAATCGATGTCCCTGTTACAGGTACAACTGCAATCGTTACAACGAGGATGATGCAAAGGCAGCAAGGGATGCACAGGAGGTGAGTCCAGAACCTTCGGTGATAAGGGACGTCACCAACTCCATGGCGTGCTTTCAGGCTTTCTGTCAACCCATACATCAGCCCTGAGGAATTTCCTGGATTTGGGCATAAATCCAAAAGGCAGTTAAATTCACCAGCAGCTTTGGATTCTTGCCTTGTGCATGGTTCAAAATCACTTTAGCCCAGGTTAAAGAACACATTAACTCAGTTGTTCTGTCGTGAAGCCTTGCCTGTTTTATAGCAGGTCTTTGCATGAAGTCATCATAATGCTGCGGGTCAGGCAGCAATCCCAGCACCCTTTGGAAAGTGCTCTTTGCTGCGGAGTTCTTAGTGCTAACCCTGAGGTGTTTAAACACAGCAGACCTTTTGAATGTAAATAGAGTAGACTTCATTTGTTCTAATAACTATACTTGGAGACCTGACGTAAGGAGAAATCAAGAGTGAAGCTGCAGCTACATTGAACTGTTTTGTGAATACGGCTAGCACAGCCAAAACCTCTTTTGGTTTTTAGTGGGGAGGGATGGCATGCTGTGTGCTGCAGCTTCCAAAAATCCACTTCCTGCATCCCTGTCAAAGTACCATTACAGCCAAGAACCAAAGTATTTCCTGCAGCCCCACCTCCTGCAGACAGGGATGACTTGGCCTGATGCATGCTACCTTTGTACAGCTTCTCTGCAAGTTGAACCATGCCCATGTCCTTGTTCTCAGCTGATCTGTCAGTGAGAAGAAAATGAGATTAATGGCTGTGTATGGAGTCATCTTGGTTCTCCTATACTGCTTAGCACATGGTGTCTTCCCCAGCTCTGTAACTGACGTGCCTAGGCAACCAGAGGTTGCCCTCTTAACACAAGCACAATAAATATTTAATTAGAATTCCTTAGTAGCCAAAAAAGGAAAATATGCTTCTGGCTATTTGTCATGACACTGGAAACATTTAAGTTCTTGTAACTTGAGATGGGGGGCTGAAATTAAACTCCTTAGGCTCCAGCAGTGTGATTTTAATTATTTTTGAGGTTGGGAATGAAGATGCTGCAGCTGTGCTGTGAAGTCCCCTGCATGACAGTGAGCTGCAGCCGGTCTGACCTCTCCTCTGGGCACAAAGTCAGGGTTAACAGTGCTGCACCATGTTGGCCAACATGAGAGGAGAGGAAACTCCTTTGGAAAGGAAGCTTATTCTCAGGGTCAGGAAGAGCCTTGTGAAGGGCTTACTTCTCTTGTAGCCATTGCTTTGTTTTAACTATTTGTTTTCTTTTTCTCTAATGGGAATTGACACAGCGATCCAGAGCAGCCCTGCAGAGGTACCTGTTCTACTGCAACCGCTACATGAACCACATGCAGAGCCTGCGCTTTGAGCACAAGCTCTATGCTCAGGTGAAGCAGAAGATGGAGGAGATGCAGCAGCACAACATGTCATGGATTGAGGTGCAGTTCCTGAAGAAAGCAGTCGACGTCCTCTGCCAGTGTCGTGCCACACTCATGTACACTTACGTCTTTGCCTTCTACCTCAAAAAGAATAATCAGTCCATTATCTTTGAGGTAGGAGAAAATATGGTTGTCAGGAGTTCAGATAACAAAGATAAGTGAAATAGGGATGTTAAGTTTGGAGAAGCTGTTGTCTCCAGTTGTACAGAAATCTTTCTGAATGTTCTGTTGCAGGGTAGGAGCCCTGCTGGGCATCGTGTAGGTGCTCTCCTCGAGGAGGAAGCAGAGCTGTGCTCTGAAACAAGGAAAGGGATTGAGGTTCTGGCTTGAACTGGTGAAGAATGTGTGAAAGCTTAAAGCTGGCATTTTGCCTTTTCCCTGGTGAGGGCATTTTTTTTTTAAAGGCATTACCATTAAAATTGCAGTTGAAGATCAGAATGATCTCCTTCGCAGGTGACGCTGTCTTGGTTATTTGATTTGAAAGAATCTCACTGGTCTTTGCGCTGAACCTAAGCGGGAGGCTTCTGTGCTGCATGCAGAACTACTGAGCAGCAGTGAAAGCTGTGCTCTGCTGCAGTGCTTGCACCAGGAGTCAGTAGAGGCTTTGCCAATGCTGAGGAGAAATAAATAGACGGGGCACAATGGGGGATGATTGGGCTCGTACCACACTGTACTGCTAGTAAGGGAAAGACTTAGGTTTGCCAAGATATTGCAGATTAAGAAAGACATAAGACTTGCTGGTAGATACACAGATTGTGTTCTGATCAAAGGAAGAATCTTCTGCTTTTTCAGTCATGATGCTCAGAGCAGGTTACTAGAGTGCTATGCAGTTTCTCTCATCCTGTTTTTTTCTTATTTCAGTTGGAATGATAAAAGAAATGTCTTCCCTTCCCACTAAAAATACGTTGTTTTTTTTTTTTTCTGTCTTTGCAGAATAACCAAGCAGACTTAGAGAATGCTACAGAGGTGCTTTCTGGGTACCTTGAGCGAGATATCTCCCAAGATTCACTGCAAGACATAAAGCAGAAAGTACAGGATAAGTACAGGTTTGTTCCTGAATAATCCTCTGTCTCCTGAATAATCCTCTGTCTCAAAGGTGCTCTGCCTCCTGTATTGTCATCCCCTGCAGTAGGCAGTGGTGTGTTTGTTTGGCAAGTTAGGGTTTTCTCCAGAATCATGTCCCTGGGATGCTGTTTGCTGTCAGCCCTCTGCCATGCTTTGGGATCCTCAGCCTGTCCTTGGGCATCCGACAACAGCATCAGCAGCAGTGCCCTGTGCCAGCCCCTGAAATCTGGTGGCCAAAAGCAATGGCTCTTCATGCGCTGCACAGAAGGAGCACTTGGGAGTGGCCAGGGCCAAGACAGACCTGAACAGGCAGAGCCAGGAAGAAAAAGTAGTGACTTTGTTGTTCCTAGCCCACAGCTTTGGCCTAGGTCAAGTTGCTGTAAGGAAGCAGTCAGCTTTTTCTGTTGTCTGTTGGGTCTGCTTGCACAGCACGTCCCCTGAGCAAAAAGCAAGTGTAGAAAAGCTGCACTGAGGAAAAGGGAAAGAGCAGCCTGCTCAGCTCGGGAAGAGAGCGGAAGAACTGGGGCCCAGGTGACACAAATGCCAGTGCTTTTTGCAGTCCCAGGGGAATCGCTTCTACACAGTGGAAAAATACAAAGCTGTAAGTGTGGATGAGTCACAGGATTACGGCTTGCATTTTTTTTTGAGGTGTTTTGCCAAAGTCGCCAAATTTCTTACATCTGTCTTGGGGGGGAAAAAATACACCTAAGTAGGGTAAGCTTTGTTGATGAGGGGATGGTGGGGATGGAAGCAGCCACTAGCCTGCGGTGGGCCTGTGGCCCCTTGTGCTGTGCAGCCTGGCAGCACGGCTGGCCCTGGACAAGGCTCGCAGACGTTCTCTTTGGAGGCATTTGATAGTAGCCATTAAGTTTGATTGGCTGTTTGCTTAGGTCCTGTGAAACTGGATGCACTTCTAGGAATGGTTAGAGCTATTCAGAAGAAATTAAAACTTAATATAGCTTGAATTGCCTGAGAACAGCATCCCAAGCCTGCCTTCGTGTTTCTGGAAAGACAGTGTGCATCAGTCAAGCCTGTGCAGGTCCCTACTTGACTAGTTCAGTCATGTCTTAATCATGTCCTACACAGTGCTGTTTCCATACTGGTTAGGGTTTAATGATGCAAGATTGGGACCGAGGATGTTATCAAGGTGGGCAGATGAGGTTTAAAGAACTGGGAAGGTCATCTCCTGTTCTGCAAAGGCACTTTTGCAAAACAAAACAAAATTAAAGCCCATCAACTACAAAATAACTGAAGTTGGGAAAGCAGGAGCTGTGCATGTTGGCTGTCACATGCTTGGTTAAATCAATGGGACTTTGTTACAACACAAGCGATCACACACAGCTGATAGCAAGGGGAACAGCCATAGCAGTTTCTTTCAGATAAATCTGTCAATCTGATCAGACACTGAACACTAACAGTGTTAGGGCTGCTTATTTATAATTTGCTCTTGGAACCTGAATACTTTAAACATTTCTCTGCTTTTATCTTTTTAGTTGGCTAACGCGCCCGAAATGAACATGGCATCTTTTGATATGTTCCTATGATATTCCTTTTCCTCACTATCATTGATCCTGGTAGGACTGTACCGAACTCTGGGATCAGTTTTATTTGCAGCTCTGTCAGCTGAAACAAGTGTAGGTGGGAAGAGCTTGCAGGGCACAGGAGCTGTGGGATGAAGCTTACCCTCCAGCCAGGCCAGTGCCCTTGCAGCCCATCCTCAATGCTCGACCGCTTCCATCTCCACTGGGATTTTGGAGGGGAACAAGGCAGGGTTGGCGTTCCTGAGGTTTTGCCCAGCTGCGTCCTGGATTTGTTGTGCACCAGCACACCTTTGAGGAGAGCTCTGTCTCATTTTGGGTGTCAGTGCTAAACTGTGCTCTGGCTTCCGCAAATAGCAGCCACTTCTTCACTTTTTAGTTAATAAAGGAGTTTTCAGTTATTAAAGGAGATTTCTCGGCTCTAGGGACTTTGGGGATACTTTTGCATGGGAAACTCTAAATTTGCATGATGTTTTTTCAGCCAGGGACCTGGAGCGAGCGACTGGAGTAACTGAAGTCTTAATTAGTGCTGTTAGCTGGCTGCAAACACAGAGCCCTTCTCTGGGGATCTCCGCTCTTGGAAGGAGGGCTTAATTTAGGTTTGCATTACTCGATGCTGGGGAAGAGCTGTGCCTCCTAACCTGCCTTTTCTGTGCTGTCCCCCTTTGTTGCAGATACTGCGAGAGTCGACGAAGGGTTTTGTTGCAGCACGTGCATGAAGGCTATGAGAAGGACCTGTGGGAGTACATTGAGGACTGAGACTGGCCCCGCATAAAACGAACTCTGAAACCTTTACCATCTAGAGCGCTCATGCAATTAAAATAAAAACACACACAAGGCACTATGCCTGTTACACTGCTGGTCTGTAGAACCGGGATTCTGTTTTGTTAACAGAAAATTTAAGTAAATTATATTGTAATAAAAAAAAAAAAAAGGGGGTAGGTAAACCATTGTACAACAGTATTCTAGGCGGCCAATAAGAGTGTGACAGACGCACTAAAAAAAAAAAAAACCCTCCAACTTTAACTTGTAACGTAGCTTCATTCTCCAAGCCAACTCCTTTTTCTTTTCTATCTTTCTTTTCCTGTGTGTAGTACAGATGAAATTTAAACCAGTTTCTTGACACTGCTTTTCATGTCCAAACCAGCCATTTTGATGTACTTTGGTAAGGGGGGATGTCTCCCGCCCCCCTCCTCCTCTCTGCCACCCCGGTACACGGATGAATGTCGATTGGCTCCTTGTAAAGATGAGTGGTTGGGGAGGGGAGGAGGGGGGTACACAGCAAGGAAAAAACTTTGTATATGACTTTTAAAACAAAAAAAAAAAAAGAGGACAACACAGTATTTTTCAAAGTTGTATATAGCGCATATGCATGGACAAAGAGCAAGCGTGGCACGTGTTTGCATAATGTTTAATTACAAAAAAAAATATTTATTCTTTAAAAATCTTCAAGATTATGTCTATTTGCTGTGCATTTTCTTTCAGTTTGATTTTTTTTTGTTTTGTTTTGTTCTGTTCTCCCTGGGATGGGGCGGGGGAAGCGTGTGCTGGTGTAGTGACTTTTTTGAAGGCTTCGACCAGAGAAGTTGGGTTTCTCCTCTTCCTGCAGTTCCTTTACATTCACGCTTTTGTGCTTACCCATTGCTGGCGACGGACCCCTCACGCTCAGCTCCTGACACGTGGTGTCCCGGTGTGCGTTGCATTCGTGAGGAATGTACGGTGTGATTCAGGATGCTTTGACTTCTTTTTTTCTTGTATTTTTTTTCCTACCCACACTGGTACTGCTCGACCTGCCCGTGTCCAACTTGGCTGTTCCTATCCATGCACGCAGGACACATGCTCTGAACCCAGAGGAAGTGTGTTCTAGAGTTGTTTCATTTTCCTTAATGCGGAGGCAGGAAAATGAGGATTATTTTGCACCACTTCTCCAAAGACTATGGCAAGATTTCGGCTGTGGATCTCCTCTCCCTCACCCTTTCATCTGTCAAATGGAGCGTTCCTTGCTGTTAAGTTTCACTTACATTATAACGAGTCGTAACATTGAGAAGGAAAGATGATGGAATTGTCTGTGTTTGTTTTGGGCTCAGTTACTGGGCACACTGTCCTGGCAGGTATTTAACACTCCATCTAGTGCCGTAGAAATTGAAATCAGTGGGGTATTTTTCAGTTAAAAGGGGAAAGAACTAATGAGTTAGCTACTGAGTCCATTTTTATGATTTCTGTAACAAGAGCTATGTTAAAGTAAACAATTGGTGGTGGTTTTATTAAATTTACTCCTGTATAGGAACTCCTCCTGTGGTATTTTTCGCCAGGCTAGTGGCCTCAAAGCTTTACACCCGCCTGCTAGCCTCCAGGGGGAATAAATCGCAAGGGGACGATTCCAGCGAAGCAGATCCCGGGTGCTATGAGGTGCTGTAACGCCGGCGCCGCCATCTTGTGCCTCCTGCCCGGGGGCGGGCGGGCGGCTGGCTGGGGCCGGGGCTGTGCGCGGTGCTGGGCCTCAGCTGCTCATAGGTGAGCACACAGCGGTTTGGGTGAGGTGGGGCTTCCACCCCGGGTGTGGTTCGGCGTTCCCCAGAGCGCGTCTCCAAGCCGAGCATCGGGGGAAAACAGCGTTATCTTTCATTAAGATGGTTATCGTTAAGACCACTGCGAGCCAGCGCTCTGTCACCGCTTTTACACACCCCTAAAGCGCGGGGCGGGCAGGGAGCTGTGCCAGCGAAGGAAGCAGCCTCTTCCCCCGGGGCTCTGCCGCTCGCGGGCTGTCGGAACGGGGAGGCTCCGCGCCGTTCTCCTCCGCCGCCTTCCCGTCGGGCTCCGCGCGGCACCGCCCCCGCGGCC
>WBMW01004022.1:296033-369219 GCA_013396635.1 Penelope pileata
CCCCGCGGCCGGCAGGGCCGGGAGGGCCGCTCGGTCGCCGCGGCGACGTGCTCCTCCCGCCGCCATGGCGGAGCCGCAGGCCGGGCCGGTGAGGGCTGAGGGCGGGGGGCGGCCGCGGGCGTGAAAACAGCGAGGAGAGAGGGCCGCAGGTTTATAGTAGCGCTTAGGAGCGGTCTTCGGGATGCTGCTGAGAGGGTTTTTTTTAGCCTTTAGGCGTTCCATGTGGAAAACGTGGCGGAAATTCGGGCTTATTTGTCCCTTTCGCTGGCTGAAAGGGGCGGGAGGGAGGAGCGGGAGCCCCGCGGGGGCTGCACCCGCCGCTGGCAGCGGGGAGGGGCGAGGCTGCGAGGCTGGGGTCAGCAGGGTGAGGTGGGGGTGAGCGGGAGCCGGAGAGGCTCTGCGCTGCGGGGCGGTGGGATGGAGAGCGGGAGCGACGTGTAGGTGAAAGGAACTGCAGATGTGTGAAACCAATAATAAAAAATAAACACGCTTCCCTCGGATAACCCTGTCTGTGTTCTGGGAGTGCTCGAGGCCGAGGCACAGGAGGAGCTTTGCCATGCTCGGGGAAGGGGTCTGTTCCCTCATCTTGCCTCTCTGTTTACTTATTTTCCCTTATTATTAAAATGCACTTATTTTCCCTAAAAAGAGTGCATCTTCACTAAGAGCAATCAAACTTCTTGTCGAGAGCAGCGAGGATGGGTTAAGAATGAGAGGGAATGGAGGGTGCTCTTGCTGGGGGGCGGGCACAGGGCACCCTCTCCTTTCTGCAGCCCCGGCCCGTGGCAGTGAGCCGCGCAGCGCGCTGGTTCCGTGGCACAGGCGGGCCCTGTCCCAGCAGGGCGTGCAGGGCAGAGCTGGTCTGCAAGCACTGCTGCTCTCGGTGCCCTCTTTTGGGGTTTGCTGGTTGTCCTTCGTGGTCGTTTTGTGGCATGCACCTTCAGGAAGCTTTGCCTGCTGTGCTCATACTCCCGCTTTCTGTCTTTTCAGGTTTCTTCAGCTCCGGTGGCTACAGAACCTCCAAAACCCCATCCTAAAAGAGGTTTGTTTTAAGATATGATTGTGTTTCTTGGGGAGGCTGATTTTAAGATTTCTTTATAGAATAAGTTTAGTAAGAAATCAGTTTCCTCTGGGAAGAAATGAGGCTTTCCAGACTGCAAGCTGCTGAGTGCAAGGACATTTTCCTCCGGTCTGTACAGTCACTCGCTCAGGGCTGTTGGTGACGAACTCACTGTGCTTACAGGCTGCTTCCTACAGCCTGAGAGACTTCATTTTACTGTGTACATGCTTGTTGGGCTGTTAATGGGCTTGATCTTCATTTGTCTTCTTAAATAAAGAGCAGTTTTCTCCTTTTAGGCTCTTCTGAATAGCATCTTACTGTAAAAATGGTCTTGGGGAACTCTCATTGCGCCCTGTTGATTTTTTCATGTTGCATTTTCAATGTTTTGAAGTAGAAGGGATATACGAGCGAGGTCCAACCAGTCAGGTTGGACTGTTTTTAGCTATAGTTTGTTTTGTTTTTTTTTCTTATTTCTTACCAAAAATGAGATTTAATGAACTCTCTGAGGTGTGGTTTTGAAATCCTGGTTGCATCTGAATTGCAACAGTAACAATTTTCAGTTATTGGTTCAAAATATTTGACTGTTGGTTCAAAATATTTGAGTAAATCCTGCTATTTTGTAAGGGGTCTCCCACAGCCTGCAGGACTCTGCTGTGCACACTTTCCTCATGCAGATCTGTTCGATGTAGAGACCTGTGTACCTGTCCAAGGTGAGGTTTGGGTTTTGTGGGTTTCTCTTCCTCAAGCATCCATTTTTTCCTTTCCTCAACCCTCCCTTTTGGGGAGGCCGCGCTTACCCCACACAGCCCCCATCAGACCTGACGTTGTTGACTTGCCCAAGTCTGAGCCCTGGTGCATTGGCTGGAGCTGAGAGGAAGACATTGCTGCTGCTTCAGGCGCAAAGGCAAGTAAAAATAAAACCAGAAATTGCTTTCATCTCCGCTCTTGGGTCAAGGATGTCTGTTATTTCAGAGTAATTAGTGTGGCTTCCACAGAAGCACTGATTGTCTCCATCCTTTCCTGTAAAAATTATGCCTGTGGTCCCCCCACCCCCAGTAACCCCACCTCGTTTCTCCTCACACGAGTCACACCTGCGATACCTGTGGCAGGGAGACGGTGCCTTTTGCCCGTTGTTTCAGGACAGCGCGTGCTTTCAGTTCTCTCAGTCAGACAGCCCCAGGACTGGTGGTGGTTGCTGGGGACGGACGGTCAGTGCCGCGCTATCTCCTGGCTCTGTTAGATCAACCCTGCATAATTCATGAGCGAACGGAACAGCTCAGCAAGAAGGATGGGGCCATCAGCCTTACGAACAGGTGGCGGAGGTGTGCTGCATGGAAGCTGCCTTCCTCTGTCAGCTGGCTCGTTAAAGCATCAGGTGCCTTCCTGCCTTTAAGTGTGCAGGGTTTAATATTGATCGCTTGGGAGGAAGAGCCGAGGCAGTTGTGGCTTTTTTAACAGGACCGTTTTGCAGATCTTGCTGTTTGATGAAGCATTACTTGCTCGTGGCTGCTGACAAGGAGCTTTCTCTCATGTTCAGCATTTTGCATTGCAAGCCTGAAACCGAGCTGGGCACTTCTGTAGGCCACCAGCACCCCTTGGGGTTTTGAGGCTGCATGGCAGAGTCGGTCTGCCTTTGTCACCACCCAATGCTCCCTCCCCATCCTCTGTTGGTGTTCATACAACTGCGTGCTGGAGGGGACAAGCTAATAAAGGAAGCTCGGTTGTTCTGTTCCCAGGTCTCCCTTGTATGCCACCGTGACATGAGTCAAAATTAACTGTCACAAGATAATTCTAGTATGCGTCTTGTGTAATTATGTCAGTGTCTTGAAGGCAAACTGAGGCATCTCCAGTACCTGTGGCACCTCTGGTGGTTCTTAGCTGAAAGGCTTTGGGAACCTTTGCCGCTTAACGTTTGGCTGTACTGCCTTCAGTGCAATGGACAAAAGCTGACCTGAGCTGCCTGTTAATCCCTAGGAAACGAGGGCAGCAGCAGGATCTGCGGATCTGTAGTAGGGAGTGATGTAACAGTGTCCTCTGTGTGTAAGTGTGATGATGCTGGGGATGTGGCAGAGAGGAGGAGAAAGGATGAATAGAAGTGATGTTGTGTTTTCTACTGGGGAGTTGGCATCTCTTACCTGTGGCAGTTTTATTATGAGGATTTTTTCTAGAATTTCTAGAATTTTCTAGAAGTCTCTCCCTGCCTCACTTTGGCTGAGGAGCGTTGTGATAAACTTTAAGGAGCCAGGCAAATCTGCATCGGTTGTATTTGTATTAAAGAGTGCTGCTAAGCTTACTCTAAATGGATATTTTGAAGCACCAAATGGTAACTTCTGTTACAGCAGTTTTATTTGCATTGTATTTTCGGGTGGGATGCAAGGGAGATGCTGAAACCAACATCAGCACAAGCAGGTTGTTGAGATGTGAAGATGCCATGACATGATGGCTTAGGCCCTTCTATAAAACATTTGGGGTAGGTAAAATTTGTGCCTGAACAAAGCATGTGTTACAATAACCAGACATAATTGTACACAAATGTGGGAGAACGTGGCCCACTCATCGCCGACGTGCTGGCTTGAATTGTGGCAGTGTTGGATCCAGATTGGTGCAGCTCACCTGTGCCTGCACACGGTAGGAGGAAGGGTTGAAATAGCTGCGTCTGAAAATGGTTCAGATCTGCCAAAAGTGATCTCTGACCAACTACCAGCGTGCGTCGTGTCGCGCAGCTGGAAGGGCTGAAGGCAAACCCCTCTGCGGATCTTGCCGTGGCACTCGGGGACAGTTATTACTCAGTAAGTGACATGTTGGGAGCTAAACCCGTTCATTATTTTGTCCTTTACCCCCCGTGGGGAGAGCTGCTCTGAAAGTCAATTCTCTTTGTTGCTCCATCGCCATCCATAACTCTCCCTCTGTTGATATATATCCCCAGGCAATTGGAGGTGGCATAAAGGAAGCTGTTCCTTGAAGCAGTGTAGAGTTAATATCAGCTGGCTGAGATGGGGTTCTCATCTCCCAGCTGCATTTTAAATTAGCCAGGTGTTTTCCAAAGTGCTTTACTGGCTTTGGAGTGTCTCCCATCCTCCCACTTGCCTTGTGCCACGCAGGGCAGCTTGTTCTGCTGGTGGTGTGGTGGGGGCTGCTCCTTTCCCTGCCTGCTTTGTCCGTCTATATGGAGTATAGCCTGAATGTATCTCCCCATGTCATGGCAAATACTATTTAGAAAGGCAGTTCTGGGCTCTCCTGTTAGCCTAGTAATGGTTCAGAGGTTGACGGGACAATTTAAAGTGTTTGGATTTCTACTCAAATATCAGACCTCAGCTTTTGCTGAGATTCCGTGATGGCTTTTTAATAACAGGATAAAATCCTAAAATTAAAAAAAAAATCGAACATAATAAATACAGCGTAATGAAATAGAGTACACTGGAGTGGCTGGAAGAACTTGGACCAGGAGTGCTTTGGGCTGTGAAAGAGGAGAATCCTGAATTGTTAGCGGCCGCCGGTGTTTACCCAGGGAAGGGTCAGGCTGATAATATTCACAGAGCAAATCTTCCCCTTGTGAGCTGTAAAAGGATTAGCAGGGATTAAGTGTTCTCCCCAGTCCTGGGCATGGGGACGTTTTTTGGGTAGGTTGCAGGTATGATTTTTCTGGTGTTTACAGTGAGGAATTCTGGTTTGGATTAGCGTGACCCCTGGCAGAGTGCTCCAGCGTTGGTTTATAACATTCACCGAGCAGAGCATTGGTCTGATATTCAGTGAGAGTACTCAGATGCTGCGGGATTCCAGGTAGCAAAACATCTGGAGGCAGAAAATGAAAAATCCAGTGTGGATGTCCGCGTGGCAGCGTGCAGCTGGAGCGGTGTGAGCCCCGCTGGAGGTGCGGGAGCGCACCAGGAGGGGATGTGCTGTGCTCTGCCCTGCTCCTCTGCCCTGCTCTGCCCTGCCCGCGGGGTGTGCCAGCGGCTCATCGGAGCCCTGCTGCGAAACCAGCCAGCTGCTGGGCTGCTTCCCAGCTGCTGGGCCTTCCTCTCCTTTATTTTTTTAGGTGGGTTCCCCTGCTGTCTTGTATGATTACAGCTTCCCTAGCCAAGGTGTCCTGTGACACTTGTTAGGTGCGCATTGCAGGGGTACGGCAGGCTGCTGACCCAGCAGCTGAGGTGGGTTTCTTGGGTTCCTCAGGGATGGCACGGGTGTGCTCCATGTCCCCCTGTCAGCCATAGCCCAGTTCGAGTTACATGTGGCTGTTGGGAGTAAATCAAACAACAGGAGTGGGGAAGTGTGTGTATTAAAGCTGTGGTCTTAGACCGCCCTCGAATGCTGGGTTCTTTTGTGTAATGGGATCTTGAAATATCTGCTGGTGGTGTGCGTTGTTCTTGTCCAGCTAAGCCCATGTCAGTGCTCAGCTTAAGCACCGATGATGCCATCTGTTTCGTGTAGGTGCTCCTCCCTGGGGATGGAGGTGTAGTCAGTGAGTTCCAATGAAAAATAATTGCAGGTGTTGATTAGAGGAGCAGTAAAACTCACTTCTGGCGCTGACTCTAGTTAGGAAGTGCTCGTGATAGTCTCAAAATGATAGTTAGGTAAGCATATGCAGCAATAGGCTTTCAGCGTATGCAGAAATAGGCTTTTATGATCTGTGCTGCGGATGCATCTCACCTTCTTTGTAGGCAGCTCACACAGATAGCTATGGGCATCCCTCCTGCCCTTGCAGGTGCTTCACTGAAGAGCAGGAGCTCTGTGGTACCCTGGTGTGTGCACTGCAGAGCTGGCCAGTTCAGCCAGTTCCCTGTGTGTTTTCCTAAATTGAGAGGAGTCCGTTCCTTGAGCCAGCTTCACAGCTGCCTTTGAACTGGTGAGAGTTGATCTGCCTGAGAAATCCAGATAAAAACAATGCCTATGAATTACATTAATTAATGCTTCTAACTGCGTCAAAAAACATTTCACTAGAAATGTTGTGTGTGGAGAACGAACGCATTTCCAGCTGTGGTGCAATCACAGAAGCAATCCCAGGTAAAGTATTAAAGGTTTAATGACAGAGAACAAAAGATATCGTACTCACAATCGCAGTCTCCCACCAAGATGAGGAACAGTCAGGTCCCACACAGCAGAGATCCTCTCCCCTTAGTGGCTGGCTCTTAAATAAGCCCAGGGTAGTCCCACCCTGGGTCCTCCCCTCCTGGTCACATGGAGGGGGGCACAGGTGTTCCTTAGGCCAGCCACTGCCCTTCACCAGGTGCTCAATCACTAGTTCAGGCTGTGACTTCATGTTTCCCTTACACCAGCTATCTGGGTGCAGTAGGCTGTTTCCATTTGGCCATGTGCAAGCCAGATTTTGTAGTCCATTTGAACCTCCAAACTTGCTGGAAGAAAATGATTTCTAAATATTATAGATCAATTGGTACTGACATCATTGTTTTATATGGAGGTGCAGCGTGTTCGTCTTAGGGGTGCACAGTGCTGCTGCATGGACGTGGTTCGTGGTCTGATACAGGCACTTTTTGTTTCGAGGAAACTCGAATGATAATTTGGGGTAACTAAATGGCGTATAACACTTCGCTTTGTCCTCTTGGCCCCGAACCAACAGCCCATAACCCCTGCACCATAAGGAAGGGGGAAGGGTGAAGCTTGGCTGTGCTGGTGCAGCTCTGCCCCCTGGTGTGTGCACGCCAGTGTCTGTGGCAGCTCTGCTGGGGGCTGCAGGCGCAGCAGGTAGGTGTGGTGTTCTCTCAGAGCTGCCAGATGTCAGCACAAACTTCTAAATCACGAGATTTACGGCTTTCTTTCAATTTTTACATCTTTTGGCAGTTGTCATTCTACTTGATTTCCCTTATGTGAAAATAAAAATCCGTATCTGCTTCTTAAGCCTGTTGCAAGCTTAATTAGACAACGAAAAGAAGTGCCGGCTCTTGTAGCAAGCACGTGCTGTCTGAGTGTCTTTTGCTGATTTGATGGTTAAGAAATATCAGCACTGGATTAGGATCAGCAGGAGGGTGAGGCACGACTGCAACATACGACTTTAGGATCACATTTAAGTTGATGAATTTATTTTTTGAGTTTCCTTTAGAAGCCCTTGGTGCTAGGCAGTGTCTTTCGTAGTTTCAAGCGCTCAGCCTTATGTTTGCCTGGGGTGCTGCTGAGGGATGACATGGTGTCTCCTACTGTGAATTTCTAAAAATTGTATTAAAACAGCAACAAGCAAATTTGGGAAAGGTAGCATTCATCGGTCTCAATGTAGGTACCTCTGACGTGGAGCTCCACGTGGGAGCAGCCCCTGTTTGGTGAGTGGGCAGTTGTCTGATGCCGCTCCTCCGCTTGCTCCCAGCCACCCACCCCGGGATGGGGGGAATTGTTCCCCAGGGACACACATTCCTCTTCTCTGCTTAAGGGCAGCCCAAGGCAAGTAACTCAGATGTCTTAAGTTTTGGGTGCCTAAGTTGAGGGGGATGCATGGTGCTCAAGAATGCCAGAATTAACGTTGTCTGTGCAGCTTGAGTCTCTCGTGGCAGAATTACCCATTGGTGTTTGCCCAGCTCTCCAGCATCATCCATTGCATGGGAGCGATGGCACTCACTGAAAAAGGAACAGCTCTGAGAGCGTTTAGAGTAAGAAATACCTCCATTATTTGGTGTATAGCCAGAGGTTGTGTTTGTCTTCAGCACAGATTGGTTCCCTGATGTTGCGAGGTTCTTCTGTGCAGTACTCTATGCATTAGGTGTTAAGGACTCAGGAGGCAGCATGATGCTGATTTGTCCACAGGAGGGGTGAGAAGTGAAAGTCGGAAGTAGAACTGATTGTGGGTTTCCTGATGCTCGAGGGCTTGCTTTTTGGGGTCAGGAACTGTGTCTGCTGTAACATGTTGGTGCCTGGAGCATCACCGCTGTGTGTCGTGAGTGCAGGGAGATGGACAGCAGCACTGTGTGCAGCTGGACCTGGGGGGCAGGGGCTGCCTCTGGAAAGCTCACACATGCTCTGTCCAGTGTCAGTGGGGTTTCGTGGCTCGTAGGCATCATTGCAATGTCTTAACAAAGAAACTGTTCGTTGCTTTCAGGTTCTGCCCCCTTTGCCACGCCTGCTGCGTTCCTGGTGCTGCAGGAGCCGTGCCGTTCGGTCACTGTGTTGTTTGTGTTTGTAGTAATTTCATCCAGCACCTAACTGGGATTTATTATTATATTCATCCTGTCTAGGATGAGGCAGGGCACCTGGAGAAAATCCCATGGTGCCCCTGTAGCTGTAGATGCTCTCATGTAATTAAAGACAAGACAAACAATAGGGAAAAGTATCTACTGCAGAGGCAAGTCTTCGTTCTGGGACACACAGCTAGCGTGGAGAACTTCATGCTGAGGCAACACATCTGGGAAAGTGCATTCAGAAACGGGGTCTGGGAGTAGGCAGCGCTGAGCCATCTGCACACCCAGCAGTGAGATGCTCTGTTTGCAAGGGGTGACATGGGGACAGGTTTCAGCTGCTGCTCCCTGTGCAGTGGGAAGTCTTGGGCTGTCAGGACTGAACTGCAGTGCTCTTCCTGCCTTAACTTTGTTGTGCTTGTAATAGGAAAGCTATTTTTTTTTTCTTTTTACGGAAGCCTTATACCAATTTAAGTGTCAATTTCCATGTGGAACGTAGACAGAAAAAACATGCTAAGCCAAGGAAGGATTAGACTGGAAATCCTGCAGGCACTGATCGCCGCCGTGCTCCCGATGCAGGAACTAGGGACACGCTGGTCGCGGGGGTTACTTTGGGAACATCTGCAGCCAGCATTGCTGCTTTGTGGGGGAAGTATCTGCTGTCCTTGCTGTGCTGTCACGAGCTAGTGTCTCTGACCTGTGCTGCTGGCATGGCACTTCGTTCTGTGCTCTCTGCGTCCCTTGGATAGGAACAGTACTGGCAAACCAACCCCAGAGGCAGCTTGCTCTGCTTGCCTCCCAGGGTACAAGTACGAGGCATCACGCAGGGTGAGAGGGTAACGGTGGAGAGCCGTGGCAGGGCTGTGAATCCCTGGGTATCTCCAAGTGCAGAGTCAGAGTCCTCCGGGACTGGAGAGCTGCTGTCAGATCAGCCTGGTTTTGTCTAGAGCAGCTTGTGCATGAAAGCAAGCATGGCAAAAGCAGTTCCAGACCTGTGTTTTTCTCCTTGCTGCCTGTGTGTTGCTGCTCAGCAGGCAGCACCGGTGGTCAGGGTGGGCTTGTGCAGGGGAAGCAGGATTTTCTTGTGTTGCAGTTTGCTGGGTGAGGTACGTGCGCGTCGCTGAGCTTCACCCCGAGGGTGCTTGCTGTTGTAGGTTTGAATCCAATGTGTTGTGCCTTTGCGATCAGGCTGATGTGCTTGTGCTTCCAGCTGGAGTTCCCCTCCTCTCGGATAAGGGAGCTGGGATTGCAGGGTGCTGTCTCCCCGGCTTCACACCGCAGCTGGAGATTGCCAGACCCAAAGTGGTTCTGCTGCGGGGACATCGCTGTGGCACTGGGAGCCCGCGGTGGCCACCAGCGTCTGTTTGCTGCTGTCCCATAACTTTCCTATTGCAAGACAGTTATAGTGAATAACCAGTGTAGATTTTGTCTTGCAAATAAAAACATTTTATTTGGAGCAGCTCAGGACTTTGTGTCTTAAATCAGCAAATCCGCTGAAGTTGGAGCTGGCAGCTCTGTAAGATTCATGCAGTGTGAAGTCACATCAGAAAATGCCCTTTTTATTTTTTTCCTAGTGCATAAATCAACTTTAAGGTAGAATTTTCAGCTCTTCCGTGTGACTTTGGCTGGTTTTCCTGCAGGGGGAGGTGTAGAGTCAGGAATGTTGCCTTTTTGTTTAAACCTGCTTGTTTTTCAGCCCCCTTCCCCTTCTCCCCGCCCGTTGTGCAGCTATTAATACATGGTAGTAAGATCACAACTATGAATTATGGCTTTCTTGACAGCATCAGGATTGCGTATGATGAGTTTTATTAACCCCAGCTGACTGCAAATAATGAGGAACTGCGCAGGGTCCGTTTGATTTAAAGGTGTTCCTGCAGCAATTTGCGAGATGGGAAACAGGGAATGAATGGCTGCGGCAGTGGGAGGAGAGCATCACGAGTCGTCTTTTTTCTGTTGTTTACGTGCACTTTACAGGTTTTTGTGTACACAGACACCTGTATTCTCACGTAGGTGTGCATACACACTGCAGTGAGTGCAGTGCAGCATAAACAGCCACCTCTGGGTGGTAATCTTTTGAGCTATTTTTCATCATTACTGAGCTTTGGATACATTTTATCTCCATTTATGCTGTTTTCAAACTGCAGAGCTGGATCTGGGCTTAGGAAGGGCAACGTTCCTGTGCTAGTTTCCTTCCAGAGCTGCCGTGTATTTCTATTGCCAGAAGCTCGATAAAAGCCTTTGAGTGCCTGAGGAGGATTTCTGGTGACACTGCCTGTGCACCAGCCTAGCTGGGAATCTGTGGGATGCTTCCCTGCTATCAAAGCAGTCTGTTGTTCTTACACTTAAAACCCTTGAATGACAGCTTAACATAGCCTTTCTAACCATTATTTCTACTTTATTTTGGAAAACACAGTTCCATGGCAGTGGTGGTTTATAGTAGCTGTTTGAGCTTGTTCATTATTTTAGTGTTTTTTTTTTCCTGAAGATGCTCATTACCTCTATTTCACCAGTTTTAGCTCTGTGCCTTGCGCTGGCAGCTGGGGAGGCTCAAGGCAAAAAGGAAGAATGCACAGCTGGTCTCCTCCTCACCTTTCCCTTCCTGGCAGTGTTTAATTAAACACAGTTGTGGAAGCATCAGGCTTCATTTTGGACTTCGACCACAGCCGTGCCCAGCAGCAAACCTTCCCAAGCTCAGAATAATTGTAACCCTGGCAGTAGTGTCAGCCAGAGCCTCGAGGAGGCTGAGCTGGGAACCGAGGGATGTGGTACAATGGGAAATGGATCTCCTATCAACAAGACCAACCCTGCTTTTGTGTGTCAGAGCCAGCCTTGCCCTCTCCAATGACGGGAGATAATGTTGTGCTTTCACAAAGCACAGAGCTGCCCTCCTGGGTTCTTTGTGTGGGCAAGATGCTATTGTCTAATTTCTTCTCTGTTAATAGCAAAATTCTACATTACTAAGAGATTTGAGTCATTGCATCTGTGCTCATTCGCTCTGAAAACACCTGTGTGCTTTTGCAGGCCTGGAGGGTTTGGTTTCACAGCATGCAGATTTTAACCAGGGCTTGGAAAGGGGCTGGGTCAGGGCCCCACTGGGGTGATCTTAGCCACACAGGTGGAGCTGACCACGCTGGATCCAGGCAGGGAGTCATGTGGCTAGTGCATAATCAAAAAATACTTCAATTAATTACTTTTCTCAAGTCCTCTGCCCTCTCCTTGTGCTTTGGCGTGGGCTGGGTTATTATGCATATTGGGAGGGCAGCAATCCCTTCCCCCTGCAATTTGGTAGGAATCTGCTGTGGGTTTGTTTGCGTTCTTACCCCTCTTTACATTACAGCAATTTCCAAAGCCTTTTTTCAGATCTGAGAACCACTCTTTGATTGTTCACATCTAAGCTGTAATTACCCAATATCAAGATGCAGTTTCTGGGGGAGTTCCTCACCAGAGGGAATAACTCTGATTTTGTGTTTTCCAGTTCTTTGAGAAAACCCCTAACAGGATGACTCGCGTGAGGAGCCGTGGTAGCACGACACAGGTACAAACCTGGTGATCTTCCCCTGGGTCTGCTGGGTTTCCGCCCCAGTGGCTGCCTTCGGGCGCATTGTCAGGAAGAAAGATTGCCTGGCTGGAAGTGGGCTGTGCAGTCACTGGGACTGAGAAGGGGGAACTGGGTGGGTTCCCCTTTGAATTCAGTGAAAACACGGCAGAGGAGCTGGCCTGTCTCTTCACCGAGGTGCTTAGCCGTGTGTTTGGTGCCCAGCTCCCTGTCACCAGGCCATCGTCATCCCAGAGAGGAGAGGCTGAAGGGTAATGACACAAGTTGCAAACCCTTTTCACTGTTGATACAGTGTTCTTGGGTTATTGTGTTTTCTTCAACTGGCCCTTGTGTAGAGTGATGGACAGGCAATGTGTTGGTTTATTTCACTGCTAGAGTGTTCTAAACCACTGCTTTTGAAACCCACAGTCCCTGCTGGGACTGGGCTGGGTTGTTTGCCAGGGCGAGCAAGAGGTAACAAAGAACAGCATGCATTTCTGAAGATCCTTGTATTGGAAAAGGTAGGAAATTGCATTGCAGACAGCCTAAGGGACGTGATGAATGCGCTCGGCTCCTCCCGGTGAGAGCTCATGGCCTTCCCCTGTACAGAAAGCTTCCCAGTGGCTGTTTGTGCTCCCGTCCCTAGTTAGGGTGAGATTGCAAGCCACTGCAGGCCCTTGGGAGCATCTGCTGTTCCCTGTCATCCCTGTTCAGGAGACTGAAGTGTGGTGCCCCTGCTCCTTTCTGCCCCTCGTAGCAGCCCAGCCTCGTGCTGCTGGGGTGGTGCAGCCGGTGCTGTGCCACACGCGTCACCCGGCTTTGTTTTAGGTGTTCCATGGATAGCTGTTAAACCTGAAACAATGCATAGATACTGGGACCAGCAGTGGTTGAGTTGGATCCTTTCAGATATTGGGACCAGCAGTGGTTGAGTTGGGTCCTTTCAGATATTGGGACCAGCAATGGTTGAGTTGGGTCCTTTCAGATACTGGGACCAGCAATGGTCGAGTTAGGTCCTTTCAGATACTGGGACCAGCAATGGTTGAGTTGGGTACTTTCAGATATTGGGACCAGCAATGGTTGAATTGGGTCCTTTCAGACAGGCACAGAACATTCTGTTCCTCTCCTCTGGAGTCAGAGTCCCACCTAGCTGGGCACTTGGATTTCCCTTTTCTTCAGGGAACGTGGTGACCCTCTGCAATGGGACGGTCCCTATCTGCAGGCTGGGGGAACAAAGGTGATGGAGGTAAATGAAACAAAGGCATTTCACTGCTTTGGTGGAGAATCAGAAATGCAGATTAAGCTGGTTGTGGCTCTGCAGAGACCTGTAACCAAGTGCCATTCGTTC
Source organism: Penelope pileata (assembly GCA_013396635.1). Classification (NCBI taxonomy): domain Eukaryota; kingdom Metazoa; phylum Chordata; class Aves; order Galliformes; family Cracidae; genus Penelope; species Penelope pileata. Next base: position 309,089 of record WBMW01004022.1, read on the forward strand.
TTTTCACCTCTGAAAAGAATACAAAGCCCAGCTACCAGTACTTTACTTCCCAAAGCCCTTTGGGGGATCAGACAAGTTCTAGTGTCAAATGATTTATGAATTTCCTCACAGTTTTTATCTTTCCTCTCTGTTGCTTTCATGCCAAGTTTGGTTCATAATGTTTGAATGTTCGTCCTGGGTTTCTTCAGAGAAAGGGTCAAAGTGTTGATGTTTTCCTTCTGGAATAGACTCAGGGAGGCCATCGATATTCCCTTATGAATCCTTGTGTTTGTTTTGTATTCAGATCACTTGTACCTACGGATTAATGTAGGCATCTTTTTAGAAAGACATCAGAATTTTTTGTCTTTTTTAAAATTTGTCTTAGGGAAAAAGGGGGAAAAAGAAAAAAAAAAGGCTAATGTATTCTCAGGTTTGTTGCTGTTTCCAAAGGAGTTGTAGGAGAGTAAAAACTCCATGTGCCTTCCTATTTCCCCATGGTTATCCCTGGAGAGAGCTGATTGCGGAGGAAGCAGGGCTGGTTTCTCTCTGCAGATGTGAGCACCATTCAGTTCTGCATCTCATGGTGGTTTTTGTTTTCTCTCGGTTTATCTCCAGCCCAGCTCCTTCAGGGAACTCTTCTGGATTTCACAGATGTTTGTGAGATGCCGGTGTCCATTTTATCCTTTTTTTTTCCCCATTTCTGCATAGTTTCTCAGCAGCAGAACAACAGCAAAAAGAAGCGAGAAGGGCAGAAACCACCTCCGTGGCTGTGCCCGTGCTGCAGGTGTCTGGGGACGTCCTCCAGCCAGCTGGGTTTTCTGTACCTTGCAAGGCTTGATGAGCTCTGTTTCTTTTGAACCCCACCATAAGACCTGCACTGCTCTTGGTGTCAGGCTGGGGACAGTTGGCTGTGTCTGGAGGGCCTTTGGTTGTTCCCCATTTAAAAGTTTTCCTTGTTTGTAGTGATAGAGGAGTTTGTAATTTAAAGCCGTAACAACAGGCACATATTGACAAAGCGTACTTCAGTTTTGACTGGAATTGGGATCCTGACAGTTAAGCACAGTTTGCAATGTCTCCTTTGCACCCCATGCTTACAGCAGGAGGTAAGCGGTGCCCAGCTGGGCCGGGCCAGGTTCCGTCCGGGTCAGCGTTTGTGTTGGGTGATGCCAAGAGGAGACGCAGCGCAGGGGAAGCACAGGTCTGGCTGCTTTCTGCAGTCCATTTCCAGCCTCTGCAAGTGCTGTCTTTCTAGGGAAAGGAGGGTCTGGCATCTCTAAGACCTTGCCCAGGCCATTTATTACAGACCTGTCACTGACTTCAGTATGCACGCGTTGGAGTTGACAGCAGCAGCCCTCTACGCTCTCTGTGAAGTAGTGCTTTTTAGAAATCAATTTATAGCCACGTTGAACTCCTTACTTACAGGGAAGCCATGAAGAAGGACATCTGGAAAACAGAAAGCCGTGAGAAATGAATTAACCTGGTCTGGGAACATGCATAACAAAATGCCTTTATTGCAGAGGTCCGCAGAACAGAATTTGGGAGTGCTGGGATCCCTGAGCTGTGCCTTCCCCTGAGGCTGGCATTGCTGGCTGCCCTCTGGTCCTGACCCGTGCTGCAGGCCGGCCGCGAGCACCACGAGCCATCTGACAGACCGCTTGTGGCTGCCGTGACAATCTTTGCCTTGCTTTGCTTTCTGCACTTGTGTCACAATATTGACTTGCAAACACAGAGCTTTTCTGCCAGTTGCTATGGTTACCTCGCAGCTACCAGCAGCCAAGCCGCGGAAGCGAGTAAGAAGCAATACGTTCCGAGCCGTAATGAAATGCACAGCACTGTGTTAAACTTCTGCACCCAACGTGGATATTACTGAGCAACCGTTCGTGGTTGGCCATAATTACTGCTGCAAGCTCCTTCCGAATGACATACCAGAGCGTGAGTCCTCCTCTGCCACTGCACCAGACGCACCTTGCTGCCCTGCCTTCACGCTGCCCCAGCCCTGTGATGTTTTGTAGTCACTTCACGGTTTCAAAGAGCTGAGTGTGACCTCTCTAAATGATTCACGCCTCGTGAATGGCAGCATCTCCAAAATCTCCGTTTGGGCGTGTTGCCTGTTTCCTTCTCGGTCACCCCCAGAAATTTATTTTTAAGAAGCTTGCTTTGTCTGCCCTACTTCCAAATACTAATATAACTCATTTTCCCCAGGCTGCTGCTTGTGTGTTGGGAGGAACCGATCCCATCAAACCAGCCTTAGGGTTAGGTTAAAATGCAGCCAGCGTGTTGCTGCTTGGTGCTGACTGCTGCCATGGCTGTGCCGAGAGGAGCGGGTGCCTCCAGCCTTCTGAGGTGGGAGCTTTCTGTTTTCAGCTGAGGGACCTCATTGAGTGTCTGTGTCTCAAACGGTGGATTTTACCAATCATTTTGAGAAATGGAATGAAACTGGGCACTGGTTGCATGTCCAGACTGCAGGCTTCAGGTCAGAAGATGGTTTGTGCTGACGGGTGCAGTTGCTGTTCTCCAGTCAGTGGCGTTGTGCTTGCAGACCAGGCAGTTCAGGATCGCTCTCATTCCCTGCTCTCAATCTCATTTTGTGTGTTCTGCTCTTATTTTACATGCAGTGCCAGAGTTACCCGTCCTAGAGAGGAGGAACTGGTTCATCTATCTGCTGTACGTTCGCAGAGACTACGACGAGTGCAAGGTAGGAGTTGCTTCTGGGACTTTGCACCAGCCAGGGTTGTTAGGACATGGCAGTTCTCATGCCAGGCCAGAGCCAGCTGTGCTGTGGTCAGGTGTCTAGGCCACCTGCTGAGCCAACAGAGGGCCACAGCATCACTAGGAGCTCTCCTTTCCCCATAAATCTGTATGTTGTCAGCGTAGTATCCCTAGTTTGAAGTAAGGCTAAGTCCTAACCACCCCAGACTCTCTTGGATTAAGAGGACCAAGATCAAAAACAGCTAAGAGAAGGATCTTAATCTAGTTTTCTTAAATCCTCAGCTACATTCAGGATTCACATGTGCATTTCTCCAGAGCTATCCATGAACTTGTGATCGGTTTGGAAGTGATAAGAACAAAAGATGTGCAAACTGTCCTTGTTGCAGGTGATGAATAGGGTCTTCTGAACTGGGCATAATGCGCTTCCATAGTGCAGGGCTCTCAGGGGTACCACAGGCTGCTATGGAAAACACTTCCATTGAGTGAAACGTTTCCACCAAGTCTGAAAAATATATCTTGGTTATGCTAGGATGAGATTCTTTCATTTTGCACATGATACACTGCAGCCTTTGATTTCTCCTGGGTTTGGTTTGTAGCTTGAAAGAGGTTGTTTGCTTTGGGATTGTAACAGTAAGTGGGCTAAGGAAACGGTGAGTTTATTGAACAGTGTGTTTTCCAGACAAAAAGAACACCAGCTATGGAAGGTGATGTGCCAGTGGGGAGGAGGAGGGTTCTAGGAGTTATCTTTCTGTTTTTGTAATGTGAAAGAAGATCTGAAAAAACTTTTTTCCTCCCAAAACGCCAGGATTGGCCAGGACTTGTTGTTCTCTGTTGGAGAACTCCTGGGGGTGCTTAAGAAAGTGGTAGGCCAGAGGAAATTCATTTAGCTCTTAATTAATGGAGCTGGAGGGCTTTATCATCAGCAGAGCGATTGCCTCTCAGATCTTGGTTTAAATAGATGTAAACAAAAGCTGGATTAGTAATCTAAATGGAAAATTACTTCCCTTTTCTGGCTGTATCTTTTGGGTCTCCCATTTTGTACGTTTGCTGTTGCTGTGATGAGATGTGGAATTGTGGCATGCAGAAAAAACGTACAGCTCACAAAAAGACAGAAAATAGCCATGTGGATGATCCAAAGGGAGCACTGACTTCTCCAGTCTTCATCAGTCACTGCAGGAAGCAGAATATGGGGAAAAAACGGAGAGTTTGGCACCGGACCATAGCTGGTTAAGTCATCCTCCATCCTTCTGCCTAGACACGATGAACGTGTGCTCAGGGGCCTGGATCTGTCCCAAGGAAGATAAGAACAGTGTGCTGGGATCCTTCTGCAGTCATTCAGGGAGAGCTGTGTCCAGAAGGCAGTTCAGACCCTGGGTGGGCTGAGCTGCCCCCCGGCAGCCTGCAGCTCTCTCCAGGGGTGTTACATGGGGTCACAGCACCTGGGGCACCCTGCTTAGATCTTGCTTTTACACGTGTTCAGGACTCATACCTTCAAAAATGCAGGAGTTATTGTCATCCTCAGTGTCTGACATTGCTGCAAACTCACTGATTGCAATACAGCTTGGGCATTTGTTAAAGTCTGTTAATTTTCTTTTAAGACTGAGCTAAGAAAGGAGTGACCTGAGCTGCTGTTAATTTTTGGATCTTGTTGGACCCTTTTTCCTGCTCACTGCTTTGAGATGCATCCTCTCCAGCCTGACTTTAGAAGCTCCCCTGTTTGTCAGCAGTGTAAAACACCAAGGAACATGTGTTGGCTACTAACATCATCTCCCCCAAATCCAAATGGTTAAATTGGTTTTAACCCTTACAGTGCCACTCTTGCATCCGTGTTGGTGTTGCCAAGCTTCTGACAAGTTTTGCTGCTCATTACAGCGAGAGATTGATAACTCTGCCTGCTTGATTCTGCTGCCCAGCGTGATGCAAAGCAAATATCTCCCTGGGTGGAAGCTGCAGCACCCCCTGCTACTGCAGTGCTGCCAGGGGTGCCAGGGTGTGGGGGTGGTGTGGGGGAGCACGGGGACAGCCCCTGCTGAGCAGTCATCATCACTCAGCTTCACATGCAAAGCTGAGAAACTGCGTGTTCTGCTCGCAGTTCTAGCTCTAGCTCTTCCCCCTGACTGTTTTTCACAACAGAAATCTTCTGTTATATGTGAGGGAAGGATTATTAAAATTACCAGATGCTTTTAATTAATTAAAATAGCTCATGCTGGTTGGTCTCCTGCCAATACATCTGAATTCTGTCAGAGAGTTAAATAAACTTGGGAAGAAAGGCTGGGATTACAGATCATATTTCTCAGCTCAAGGCCCTTCGCTGTGGGATTTTTTAGGGCTTAAAGAATTAATCAGATCTCTCTCAAAGATAGCTCTCTATTGCCCTCTCTTGCTCTGAGAGGCAGGGTTTGTGCAGATGGAGCAGCACCGTGTATCTGCACACAGGAGCTGCTTGTTAGCATCCGAGCTGGGTGCTGGGTCGTGCAGGACTTTGTGAAGTGCAGGCGTGTGGAGGGTCTGTGCTTGGGGCTGCGAAGGGCTGGGCCCAAGGGGAAGAGCAGCCTGGGCTGCTTCTTTCTTTTCCTTCCTCTCTTTAATTTTCTTTTTATGAGCGAGGATGCTCAATAACAGCTCTCCTAGCCTTCACCCTGCTTTCCATTTGAGGTTCAATTTCCCTTGTTTGTCTCGGAGGCAGGGAGTAGTGTGGCTCCCACAGCTGACAGCAGTGCCAGCTGAGCAGCAGGTTATCGCTAGCCCAGGAATCCCCCCTTTGCCTCTTCTACACTGGAGCAGAGGAGGAGGCTCAGAGAGAGCAGAAACGGTGTGTTTGTTTCACAGTCCCAGTTTGCATCCTCCCTGAAGTCACTCTTTTTGGCTTCTTTTACAACTTCACATCATGTGTGACTATGGAATATAGCCAGGCTACACCCAAGCTGTCAGCTGTGTGGATACAGACAGCAAGGATTTACATTTTCATCAGTTTTCTTCCCTCCTATTTTCTGTGCTCTCAGCGTTTGTTCATTCAGCTTCCATCGACTCAGCTGCAGTTGCTCCAGTTCAATTTATTTCTTCACAAAGGGCCCAGAGTAGATACCCTTATCAGCAGAGGATGCTTTCATAGATTTCTTGCGACGTTTTCCCCAGGTGATATGCAATTATCTTTGGCAATAGGAATGAACAGACAAACCCTGAAAGGCCTGCAGCATTCTTGGCAGTGTGCTCTTCTCAAGCATTGATGCTCTGATGTGCTCTCTTGTTGTCCCAAACACAGCCCAGTGTCTTCGTTACTGCTGTGGTTGGAGTTTCTGTAACTGAAACCAAACCTCTTTCACTAGCTTTGTTGAATTACTGAAAGTTTACCACTTTTTTATACAGCATATTGATAAAACTAGCCGCAAATTCTGTCTAAATCCTGACTTTTCCAAGCACAAAGTTTGATTACATGAATATTTCAGAGACTGGGGTTACATTTGCCATGTACATGTGCACTTCTTCATTTCAGGCTGTCATCAAAGAGCAGCTCCAGGAGTCCCATGGGAGGTGTGAATATGCTGTCTACGTTCAAGGTACGGTGCGTGAGGCCTATGGAAGTCTTAGTTTTGCTGAAGCCGGTTACTTTTGATACAGGATACAGCGAACAAGTGAGAACAAACGAAGGAAACAAGTATAAAATTCATATGCAAATATGTCTGGCTCTTTTTCTGCTTGCTAGGACTTGTTTGGCATTATCACGTGGACGGACAGAATTGGTTCTCTGTTTGCATTGATGAGTTTGTCATCAGCACCTCCTTGGCCTGTGGGCAGTTGGCTTTCAATGTGCTGCTCTTCCACGGGGCTGTGCTTGGTTGTGTGCTGTGAAACATGTCTTGGGTGCTTGTTTTCTGGAAGAGCTGTGTGCCTCGGGTGGCTGGTCTTACTGCTGGCTCTGGGGATATCCTCCTCTTCCTGTCCCACCCTCTGTCCTCTAAGAAATGTCCCCAAAACCTGCCCTTGCAGTTCAGGGGCTGTGTGTCATCTCGGCAGATGCCTAGGGTGGGAGAAAACAGAGAATTTTTGGCCAGGGACACATTGCAGCCTGTGGAATTAGGAGGAGGGCGATCCAGACTGCATGTTGGCGAGCAGTTGGCCAGGGTTTCAAGATGCCTTAAGCATAAAGAACAGACATGGTTCCAAGCAAGCACGAGTCATTTGCACGCGTTTTCCTTCTGCCTGAGGTTGCTGTGTGAAGGGGAAAGACCAAATGAGCGTTGTTACACTGTATCTGTACTCCCCATTCTTTCCCTGCTGTCAGAGGCACGTTTTTCTGCAGATAATGGACTCATTTACCTGGTATATGTTGTCTTACAGCTTTGATATTTCGCTTGGAGGGGAAAATTCAAGAATCTCTTGAACTCTTTCAGACATGTTCCATTCTGAACCCTCGAAGTGCTGACAACCTCAAGCAGGTGGCACGATCGCTGTGAGTGTTGTTTGATTGTTTCGCTTTGATGTGCCACCCAGGACCTTCCATGTTTTGTTTTTCTCCCAGGCATCAAGCAAAATCCCTGGTTGCTTAATTCCAAGCATGCTTCCTCCTTATCAACGCTTGAGTTGCTTTCCAGAAGCGTGGGCTACACTTTAAAGCACAATCTCTGTTATCTGCCTGGCTGCCATTGTTGTGTTTAGTTATTTCTTTTCATTGTGCTTTTAGCAAGAGAAGTAGCACACCAATTTCTAGGCCCAGGGCTAAGGGTGCTGCCTCGAGCTGTGCAGCCTTGCCCTGCAGACCCCTTTCTCTCTCTGAGTGTTTCGTTTGCTTTTGATCACCTGTGTTTTCCCTTTGAGACAAAGGCAGATGACCGAGCCTGTGGATTCATTCCTTGCATCTCAATCATGTAAGGGAGTGCAGAATTGATGACCTTGGTCCTGGAAGGGAGCAGTGCTGCTGATGTATTACTCAGATTGCAAACTTCTCAGGGCTTCTCACGCGGGTCTCTGGAGAGCTAGCAAATGGCATCATTTCTCAGTGGCAAAGGTGATATTGGTTGCACAGCAGGGTTTCGAAGCAAGAAAAAATATAAATGGAAATGTTTTCACAGGTTTCTTCTGGGGAAACACAAGGCAGCCATTGAAGTGTACAACGAAGCAGCTAAACTCGATGAAAAGGACTGGGTAAGTGTTTGGTTGATTTGCAGATCGCTGTGCAGTGCAGATGGTTCTGCAGTTTTCTGAAGACAGCTGCAGGCACACTCCAAGCAGAGGTGAGCTCATGCTGCCTGCAGTGTGAGCAGGCAGGGAGCTGCAGGGCCGAGAGGCATCACCTCGGAGCATGGGCTGGTGAGCACTGAGGCTCTGCACCCCCTGGTTTGAGGGATTCAGCCTACAGATTTCAACCCACAAATCCCACACCTTGTCTTGGGGCACAAACAATCAAGGAACATGTTTGAGCTTTGCTATCAGTACTAACACAGCCACTTGTAGCACCAAGTGCTAAATAACGTTAAGGGAGGTGTGGGAAGTGCCTCCCTCTGTTAACATTAAACCCTCAGTTATCATTAAAACCTGCTTGAGTAATTGGGAATCCGTTCCTGATGCAAAACACCATTGAAACAGATTACCCTCAAGTTAGCTGAAAGACTTACTTCTTCTCTACCAAGCATTATAAGCTTTGAAAGAATACAGGCTGATAACTACAAGAGCAATAATTAAATTAGTTCTTTCCTCTTAGGAGGAAAAAAGTTTGGAGGAAGAACATTGCAGAAGGAAATGTGTGACAGGAGGTGAGAGGGCATGGCTTGCAGACAGTTGTGGACTGCCTCTTTTTTGGGACTGTTCTGCCTGCAGAAGTGTTGTTACTAAGACAGACTTGCTATGTGTGATCTTATTCCCTGAGACATCAGGCTCTTGCTGACTTCAGCTGTGCTTTTGGTGCTCAGCTTAGCTTTTGGGCTAAAACTGAGGCTCAGTGCAAGGAGATGCTTGGTATTGTTCTCCTCTTCAACTCATCCTGTGCCAGACAACTCGGGAACCTTGGGTGCCGTGGATCTTCTGTGCAGTCTGCATTCCCTTAGCAAACCTGGCTGCCTGCAGCGTGTGCTTGGCATGGCTGTAACCCTATTTGTAGCCCCAGCAGGCAGATGTCAGTGGGTGTTTTGGTCAGTTATTTCCCACACCTGGCTTGGCACAGGCAGTAGAGCCAAGTGGTGCTCTTCCCCGGTGCTGCCTCGTTCTGTGAGCTGTGGGAGCCAGGAGCAGCTCTTTGATTCTTTGCTGTTTTCCACAGTTGGAGAGGCTACGTTGAGGAAAGTATCGTTCTGAGGGGGTTAACGGGTAAATACGAGTTTCCTCTTAAAGGTCACGGCTGTCTGAACTGATGAAGCAGTGAAATGCTTACCAGAATAGAAACAAGGAACTCGTGGACCTTGCTTTTCAGCTCCCCAGGATGTGCCAGGGCGAGAGGATGACAAGCAGCTTGGCTGTTACGCTGCTGGCAATGACTGGGAGGTGTGATGGTTCCCTGCGGTGTCACTGGAGTGTTTGGGATGCCAGAGAGACCTTCCTACTGTGTGCAAACATGTTTAAGCTGCCCGACATCCTGGATATCGGCCCTTCTGGTGCCTGACTTCTATTTTGGGAAGTCCATAGAATGGCTGAGGTTGGGAGGGACCTTACCAGTCCTTTGTCCTGCGGGATGCAGTGTTGTGCAGATCTTTGTGACTGTACAGGTAGATGGAGAGCTGCCCTAAGGGCAACGGTGCTAGCTTCAGAGGTCTTGCTGGGACGTGAGTCACGTAAAGAAAGCAGTCTTCACTCCTCGTTCTCCAAAGAGACCATCGCCATTTCTGGGCGTTAGTCCCTGTGGGCTGTGCTCTGGTCTGTGCCATCACACGTGAGCTCTGCAGGTTCCTGCAGCAGCTTGCTTTAGAGGCTTATGTGAGCGACAAAGCAGGAGGGCTGTGGGCAGGCACAGGGCTCGCCCTGCCCAGGTTGGTGATGACTGCTGTCACTGGTGGGTGGCACTGGTAGGTGACACTGCGCACCTCTGGCGTCGTGCTGATTTGGTTTTATGCTGTTTTGTTTCCTACAGGAGATCAGCCACAACCTGGGTGTGTGCTACATGTACCTGAAACATTTCAACAAGGTAACGCAAATGCTCACCTTACCTACCTGCAGATGGAAGCAGGGCTCCCAGACGTGGCACTCTGGTAGTGTCAAGTGGATCATTTGCAGCGATCGGTATCAAGGAAGCTTTTTGCTTCAGTGGTCCTTTCTGGGAGCAAAAATTCATGAGCTGTCTCTGTTCTCATGTGCATGGAGAATTACTTTGAGTCAGCTGAAAATTTGTGAACTTGGATAAGAGTGGAGCTGAGCTCAGCCTTATTGGCCAGGAGGTTTTTTCTGAAGTAAGGTTTTTCAGAGAGTGTTTCTGCTTTTAAAGGGAATGTTTGAGGAACCTCAGAGAGCCGCCTCAAACTAGACAGAGGACCAGCTGTGCTCCAACAGGAGCTGCCTCTGTTTTGGAGCCTTTAAAACCAGGGTGGTAAACACTGCTGGTTTTGTGAGGAGCAGCAACGCCAGTTGCATCTCCTGGAAGCAAGAGAAGTGTGATGGTTGAGACCCACGCTGCTTCCCCAGCACACAGCTCAAACTGCTGCATCTTGTGCAGAGTTGCTTGGGCCTGAAGGAAGATGTGCTGCCCTTTGTCTCTGGCAGGATTCAGTGAGTTAGAGTTTGTGCTGCAGGTGAAGCAGGCACCTCTTTCCCTTCCCTCCATGGACAGCATTTCCTCCTGTGTCTGAAGCTCCTTTTACACCAAGCCTGGAGCAGAAGGCACAAAGAGGCAGAGCTGCGGTATGGGCAGTGCTGCTGATGCTTCGTGGCCAGTAAAGAACTTGAAATGGAGTTCAGTGCCTGTGCTGAGCTGACTGATGCCTCTGGTGTATTTGGCAATCCAAGCTTGCTGCTGGAGTAAGCATTTTTGTGAGGAATAAACTGTAACATACCTAGGTGTTAACCTAACAAATCTGAAGCTTCCCTCCAACCAAATGCACACACAGGAACAGGCCTGTGCTCCTGTCTTCCTTGGGAGATCATTGCCTCTCCTTTTGGCTCGAAGCATGCTGCTCGTTTTTTTCCTGTCCCAAAAAGCACATGGCTCCTGATGCAGAATTTATTTCAACACCTGGCTGGGCTTGGATTGCTGGCTGGGCTCTCCATGCTTAGGGGTGTTAGCTGTTCTCTTTCCCTAGCTGCTGTGGATTGCTCTTGTGCTGTTGCTTTGCTCTGTAATCACTGATTATTTTCTATTCTCTGTGCTTGTGTGTTCAGGCTCGAGACCAGCTGCACAATGCCCTGGAGATGAACAGACACGATCTGACTTACATGATGCTGGGAAAAATTCACCTCTTGGAGGGGGAAACTGAGAAAGCTATTGAAGTCTATAAGAAAGCAGTAGAGTAAGAATTTCTTTCTTTCTTTCTTTTTTTTTCTATCTCTGTGTGCTGGGAGAAATTTGGTGGGTGTCCTAGATCTGTATTGAGGACACAATTAAAAAGCTAATGGTAGTTCTAGTGTCTGTGCAAAGCAAGCACTTTCCGAGCTCTTCAGCTGTCTCTGCTCTCAGCTGTAGTCCTCCTCCTGCTGACAACGTGTCAGGGAAGAAGGTAGCTGTTTGAAGGTCTGCCAAGAAAAAGTGGAACACGAATGGACAGAAATGCCTGGGAGCAAACATATTTCAAGCTGACTTCATAAATCCCAAAGGTTTATCTACCAAAAAGATTTCACCCCAGCTGTCTTTCTAACCCTGTCTGTCTGTCAAAAATCAGTTGTTGAGTTTCACATGCTGATTTCACTTGGAGTGATTTGTGTTTGAAGGAGAGTGAGTGGGCAGAGTGGAGATGGGCTGGTGCTCGGTGGGGTTCCCCCACCCTGGTGCTGCTTCTCAGTACCGACCTGATGCCTTGTTTTAGGGCATTCCTGAGCGGCTGATGTGCCCGTGCTTTTAGGCAGAATGCCACAGGAAAGCAGGAGCATGCCAGAAGCCAGAGGAGGATCTGCAGTTTGTACTGGCTGTTTTCACATACTCTTTCCTTACACACCTGCTTTTGGCTGCTGTCTGACAGTATATTGGGTTCAGTGGACGTTTGGACTAATCTAGAATGTTTATTACGTAAATAATCCTTGCTAAGCATCTTACCAGCTTTATATTGGTTATCTCAGTGTCCCCCTTCCCTCTCCTTCGTTTTTCTCCTCTCATCTGCCCGTGACATTTTCCTGCTGTTACCAGCTGCAGGGCAGTCTGTCTCTGCTCTCTGGTTTCATTCCACCAGCCACAAGTTTTGCCCTGGTTGAAATTTTAAGATGCCTGTGTGATTGTACATATTAGATTTGTTAAGATTTGTTAGCAGGGGCTTGAAAACTCTCTTCTGTTAAGGTAGTAAGGCAACAAACATACAATGTCCCTTTATACTTTTTTGTAATTGTCCTTTTCATCCTATTTATTTATTCAAAACCCCATGGGAATGGGGATGCTTTTAGAAGCATTCACAACACTGCTGCCTGAGCCCCAAACAAGCAGCGAGGGTTTGGGAGTTGCGTACAGTAATTGCAAGCAGTAACGATCTACTTTTTTCAAGCCTTGCTGTGCTGAACAGTGGTGTGTGTCATCAGGGATGTGTTAACTACCAGCATTGTGCCTGTCTGACCGCTGTGAATTGCAGCGTGCCGCAAGGCCACGGTGAGCAGCCACAGCTTGTAATCTTGTTCCAGCGTGGTCAATTGCAGTCTGATGATGAATGTGTAGGATCCGTCAGAAGCGTGAGGATGGCCTGTCACACACGGCCCGAGAAGCTGGGGTGGATTTACGGGATGGGGTATGAGAGATGATGGGAAATCCCATTTTCTGTTTCCAGGTCACTGATGCAGGCTCATTGTGAAGCCTGATAAAACCACTTTGTCTTATTGTGCCGTCTGCTTCGCAGAGCTACCTTCGCTTCTCATTAACATCTGTAAGGCATTTTGAAGGCTTAGATGTACCGTTGTTCAAGGGAAGTCCCCGTGATGGTGGCTGTTCTCATATTTGGGTTTAATAACAACAGTGAATTTCCTGGTGTGATTCCAGCGCAGTGTAGCACAGTGATTCTGTTTTCACCTGGTTCTGGAGGGGCCAGTAAACAATGCAGCTCTCTGGCTTTTGTGTTACAGGTTTTCTCCAGAAAACACAGACCTCCTTACAAAACTGGGGTTAATTTACCTGCAGGTACTGAAAACTGTTAACTATTTCATGACCTTATTTATTTGCAAAATGATCAAGGCTTTTTTTATAGAGTTAATTTCTGTCCATCTTCACGTGACTTGCACACATTTCTGTATTTAATATGACAGTTTGGTTTTCTGTGTCTTCCTTTTTCCTTTTGCTGCTAATAGCAAGTTGGTTTCCTGGATCTGAGCCAGAGCAGGAACTCTGTCTGGCAGCTGCCCTAATTCTGTTGTAAATCCTCCAAGCACAGTAAAACATGACTAGTCATTACCTTGCTTCTGGAGCAGGCGTCCAGCAAGTTAATCTACTACAAAAGCAGCCATGAAATTGTTAGTGCTAATGCACCAGAGAAGAGAAGAAGGGAGACTTCTTTCCATGTGAAGGGTGCCAGGGGCCCTTGGGAGTGAGGAGGTTGTGGTGAGGGAATCAAGGATTTGCATGGCAGCAGTTTATAGCTCATTTTATGGAAGAGGTGAAAGGAGCAAAGGAATATCAACTTGAGTTCACTGTATAGAAATGTCACAGCACAAACCATGCAGAAACCTTTGTTTTGCTCAGAACAGTGAATCCTGCTCAGCAAAACCCATTTTTAGTGTCTATTTTGTAAATTATCAAACAAGAATGTGTGCGTGTGTAAGTTGGTTAGTTGGAAAACGCTGTAAAATTCACTTTTCTGAGTCCTTGTTTTGATTGAACCAGAAATTCTGCTGTCCAGAAAGCATGTGTTCTCACCCTCACCCCCTTCCTACTGAACTTCCCATGCCCATTGCTTGTTTTTCCAGCTTGGCGATTACCAGAAGGCTTTTGAACACCTTGGGAAGGCACTCGCTTATGACCAGGGCAACTACAAGGTATCAGGAGGAGTGGAAATGAACCAGCTGAGCAGTGATAACCTCTTAACGCTAACTCCAGCGTCAAAGCTTTGCCATCCATATCCTGGAGAGGCTGAAAAGGATCGTGCCCAGAAAGCTTTCTCCGAAATACATTTCTGGGACCTTTTCCTGGAGAGGGATATGTGTGAGAGAAAGGGGAGGGTGGCAGAATGCGGGATGTTAAATGGATCCCTTCAATTTTTAATCTGAAGCTGCACCTATTTTTAACAAATTAAGTTTTCTTTGCAATTAAAGTCTTCTAGGCATTGTTTCAAAAATCCCAAGACCTGTGCCTGGGTCACTGTAACTCCTGGGAGGAAACGGTGTCCCATTATGTTATTTTCCCATCTGCTGATAATCCTGTTTGTGCTTCTGGCTGTGCTGTCTGTTACATACACATGTGATTTTCCTTGACTCTAGGCTGGAAAGCTGAGCATGGCATCTAGATATTTTTCCTCATTGTGGTACTGCTTCCCTTTGTGGGCATGTTACTTCATTTCTCTCTGCCTCTTTCTCCTTCTGTACGATGTTAGCAATGGACTGAAATGTATGGCTGACAACTGATGCATGAACACAAGCCAAATGCTATTGTGAAAGCACCTTTACACTTACAAATTTTACTTGTCACTGTGAAGTATTATAAATTGCTTAACTAGCTTAGCATGGTCTAAATATGATATGTTGCAATCGCTTGCCTTCCCCATGCATATTTCTATTAGCTTGCAGTATCAGCCACTTGGTGTGAGCTAGGCTATAGCTGTGCTTGCTTGTGGTTTTTCTTTTAACTCTCCTGTTAACTTACACCAGAACTATTTCTATCTGTACTTGTCGGTAAAACAAAGTGAAGTGCCTAGATCTTCTTAGAGGCCTGGGCTCTGGAAGGTACCCTGTCACCCCAAAATACACCCTAAGCACTTCTCTTTTTCTCCTCTTCTCCCAAGCATCTCCCCTCTTTTAGTTTGAAATCATTTCCCCTATGAGGGATCCTAGAGCTCCTCACTGTTGCTCTTGGCAGCCTCTAGAAGAAAACACCTGGCAAAGTTGTTCTTGAGATGGCTTTAGTTTAGCAACTTTGTCCCCTTGTTTCTTGTCGTGTTTGGGGAGCACAGCTCCTCAGCTGCTCGCTCTCCTTTCTCTTGAAGGCCACCCTGGCAGCTGGCAGCATGATGCAGGCCCACGGAGACTTCGATGTTGCCCTCTCCAAGTACAGGGTGGTGGCCAGCCGCGTGCCCGAAAGCCCTCCGCTGTGGAACAACATCGGGATGTGCTTCTTCGGCAAAAAGAAATACGTGGCGGTGAGTGGCTGGGTTCCTTTCTTCTTTCATCTGTAGGTAACACCATAAAGAGGAGAGCTCTGTTGTGGCAGATGGGAGGTCTCTTGGTGCAGCGTTACAGCACGCTTCTTCCTTTTCTGCAGGCTATCAGTTGCTTGAAGCGGGCAAACTACTTGGCTCCCTTTGACTGGAAGATTCTGTACAATTTGGGCTTGGTCCACCTCACAGTGGAGCAGTACGCGTCTGCTTTCCACTTCCTCAGTGCTGCCATCAACTTCCAGCCCAAGATGGGAGAGCTCTACATGCTCCTGGCAGGTACGCAGTGCCGTTACCCCGCTCAGCTGTGTGTCCAGCCTGGGAGATGCAGCACTTGGAGAGGGAAAGCTTGGGCTGAAGTAAACAAGTCTTGGACACAGTTTATACCCTGCTTGCACTTGTTTATTTTGTGAAGTAATGACATTCAGAATTATCCCCAAAGCGAAATCCTTGTGAAGCATCACCTTCTGTGTGTGTGTTTTCCTTTGGTGCAGTTGCTCTGACAAACCTTGAAGACGTTGAGAATGCAAAACGTTCCTATGAGCAGGCTGTGGCATTGGACAAGTAAGTCTTGATCATCCCTGTGAGTTCTTTATCCTGTTGATTTTCCTTCCTGCACCAGGTTTCCTTCACGTGCTTTGTCCCTCTCTACTCTGACCCTAAATAGTTTGCATTAGGGAAACATTTTTATTCCTGAAGCAGTGCAAATCAGTTTTAAAACCTTTTTTTTTTTTTTTTTCATTCAGTTCAGCTGTGAGTAATGAAAGAGAAATTTTGTTTGAGACCAAACCAAGGCTAGTTTTTATGTTGCTGTTTATGTAGTGAGTCAGTGCTGATGACTCTGGATTCCAATCTTTCCAGTGAATATGGAGCAAATTGAATAAAGTAAACTATCCTTCCCAGAATATTTTGTAACTGAGTCTGAGCACTGCACAGAACACTGGGAGGCCTGGGACACAGCCTGTTCTGAGCTGGGCAGAGGGAAGATGTGAGCAGGAAGCTGGTGTAAAGCCTGTAAAAGGGCAGTGGTGCTGCCCTCCCTCTTCCAGTTTGTTAGCAACGTCAGTGTTTGCAATCCAGCTCTTAAAATCAGGGCACCTGCTTTCAAAAACGTTAAAACGAGCCTTTCAGTATTAAAAGTGGTCATTTGCATCATTTCAGGCAGAAAAACATGGATTTGCCTCAAAATTAGGAATAGCTTTGGCTGCCTGGGCCGGCTTATTTTTTTTACTTCCACTTTTTACCTCTCAGATTTTAGCTAGCAGGCAGTGCTTCTCTCCAGCTCACTGCAAATGTTGGTGAAGGTGGAGCAGCCAGCATGGTGCTCCTGAGCCCAGCGGTGTGGGCTGGCAGCAGGGCTGGGAGGCAGGCTCCTTCCTCCTGCAGTGACCACCGCCAGGTGGCACGTATGGGCACATACAAGGAGATACACTCCCTGTCCCCTCCAGCCCTTAGTTCTGGAAGTTCCTAAGCCTGTTAAAACAGGCAGCAAGTTTCAAAAACTCGTGTTTGACACCCTCATGCAGTTCTTTTTGCACAGAGGTGCTGCAGGTGCTCTCAAGTGTTTGCAGAGAATTGCATGCCTTGCGTGCGGGACAGAGCTCACATCTGGCACTGAGGTTCTTCATAGCTTATGCATCAACAAAATTGCAAAGCAGATTTAAATATTACTTCTACATCTGTTTCAGATGTCAGTCTGTCTGAGCAGCCTCCTCAGAGGCACTGAACCTGTGCAAGCTCTGGTCAAAAATTTACAGATGTATCCCTGTGAGAGCATTTTGCAGTAGTGCATCGGCCATCCCTCCCAAAATCACTGACCAGAACCCAGCCAACTCCTTTGCCTGGCTTTTCTGATCAGCCTTCCACGCCCAGCAAGGGGGAGTGCAGGACCCTGAGGTTGCTCAGCCTCGCTGACGAGTTTGTGTGCTTTGATCAAAGAGAAGGAATAGCAAGGTAGCTCTGCAGCATTGCCTAGATGTTTGGCACTAGCAGAGTGCTACAGCTTTGGAGTTTTACCAGGAAAATAAAACCTCATCAAAGCAAAAAATGAATCCCAACTGCTACTGACTGCTGGGAGAAGTACCCAGAGACTGTGAGGCCTTGTTCAGCTGACATGCCCCTGTTTGCTGCAGTTACTTTGTGGCTGAATCCCTGTCCCCACTGGCTTTCTCCCCTGGCTGGCGTACAGACAGCTGTGGCTGTTTCCATTGCCATAAATACTTCTATAGCCATGCTGTGACTTTCGGTCTGGGTACCACGCTGAGGTCTGGGAGGAAAAGTGTCTGCCAGAATCTTCAGAAAAGATGTTTCTTAGCACTGGTTTTAGCTCCTAGCCAGGCTTTCTTACTGTGGTTATTTAGCTGTTGGTTTTTGTAACTGTCACATTGCTTCTCAGCTCTTGAAGCATGATGGGGTTCAATTAATTCCAAAACTGCCTCTTCCAGAGCTGCCCAATCTTTGTTTCCAGTGTTTTGTTCTGTGAGCATGGCTTTTTGCCTTTTCTTTTGTTGGCTTTTTTTCTGCAAAGAAATCCATTTTTTTGTATTTGTTTTCTTGTGCATTACTTCATTTGGCAAAGGCAATGAGGAGGGTGGTTTTTTGTGGGATTTTCTGTTGGTTTTGTTTTTACTGCAGGATCAGTGTTCCACTTTCTCTGCTAAAGGAAATCCGGTAGTTATGAATGCTATCAGATTTCTTCTCATAGTCTCTCCCTTGCAGCGCTGTCACGTAACTTACTGGGGATGGATGGTCCTGGCCTGCAGATGACACTTCCTATTTGTCTAGCAGGAGCAGAAGCCTTCCCTTCACTTTCCTGGAAGGAAGCTCTCTGTGTCAGCCCCCAGGCGTAGGTGCTGGATGGCTCCAGCGATCCCTGCCCTGCTCCAGGAGAGGGCACCAGTCCCTCGCTCTGGTTTGCTGAGCACAACGCACAGAGCACCCCTGGCTCTCCTGTGTGCAGCCGTGCACGTCTGCGCCTCGCTCTGGCACTAGCAGCTCTGCTTCTCCAGGGCTCAGCCTGGGTGAGCTCCTGGGGAGGGCCCGTGTCCCCCCCGCAGTTCTGTTCTTTGTCAGATAGTGCCTGTGCGTTTTGCTCCTCCAAATGAGAGTGAGGTTCCTCTGTGAGTCCTTCATTAGCAGGTATTGCCCCCTGTTCCCCCGTCACAGCACGCACAACTACGTATGGTTTTGCTGGGGCAGTGGGAGAGAAGAGGCAGAGAAATGGACTGTAAGCAGTGCGTTCCATGGTGTGTCAGTCTGTAAAAGGGATGGGTGAGTCCTGTCCCACGGCCAGCTGCTCTGCTGCCAGCCGGGAGAGCGGGGGGGACCTGAGCGGTGACTGCAGTGCATCCCGTGTGTTTGCTGCAGGTGCAATCCCCTCGTCAACCTGAACTACGCTGTGCTGCTGTATAACCAGGGGGACAAGCAGGGGGCCCTCTGCCAGTACCAGGAGATGGAGAAGAAGGTCACTGCGCTGAAGGAGAGTCCTGTCCCACGGCCAGCTGCTCTGCTGCCAGCCGGGAGAGCGGGGGGGACCTGAGCGGTGACTGCAGTGCATCCCGTGTGTTTGCTGCAGGTGCAATCCCCTCGTCAACCTGAACTACGCTGTGCTGCTGTATAACCAGGGGGACAAGCAGGGGGCCCTCTGCCAGTACCAGGAGATGGAGAAGAAGGTCACTGCGCTGAAGGAGAGCAGCACGCTCGATTTTGACCCTGAGGTACGTGCCTAAGAGCTGTCAGCAGGAACTAAATAGCCGCATTAAGACTGGCAACAAACAAGGAGGAAATCCGACTTTCGAGTCCAATTATTAGGAAGAAATTCTGCTTATGAGATTTTCTGAGTAGAGCAGTTGCCTGCTGCGAGCTGTGTGCTCCGTTTCTGCTCTTTGAAGCCTAGTTCTTCAATCAATACACAGCAAGACAAGATTCCCTCTTAATTAAGGGAATGAATTAGTGGCGATGTTTCCCTCGAGCACCAAAGCAGTTGCCAGCTCTGCACAGCTCTTTTTCTCTGTTCACTTCATTGTTGGCTGAAGTGTCCCTGTTTACAAGGGTCTCTTCTTTTTGTTTCTTGAGAAGATGGTGGAGGTTGCCCAGAAGATGGGAGCTGCCCTGCAGGTTGGGGAGAGCCTGGTCTGGACAAAGACTGCTAAAGAGTCTAAATCCAAGCAGCGAGCTGCTCTGTCTGGGAAATCGTCCAGCACGCAGCAGCCCTTGGGCTCCAACCAGGCCCTGGGTCAAGCCATGTCCTCAGCTGCTGGGTATGGGAAAAGCAAGCAGCTTCCACCAGGTACCTCTCTTTTGCATCTCTGTGAAGTGAAACCATGGGAAGGGAGAAGAGAAGCCTCCCTCCCTTTAGGTATGGCGTGTGTTTAGGGAGGTATTTACGTGCTTACACAGAGCTCCCTTCAGATACATGGAGCCTTACAAGGCTTAGGCTGATAGCTGTACGTGCTGCTGCTTGCTGTGTGAGATGGCTGCATCTCCCGAGCCATCGCTTGCAGCCTGACCTCCTCTCACCCCTCAGCTTCCCAGGAGGGATGCACTGGAGACACCACTCACTGCGGTGATGTTCTGTCGCTCTGAGTTTTGTTTCCAGTGGGTTGGCACAGGAGGGAGGTTGTGTAATCTAGGCCTCTTTCCTTGGCACCCCTAAGGACCTGTTCCATTTCTCACGCATGGAATAAACTTTCCATGCGTGGAAGACTTGGAAGCTGAAAAATAAAAACATGCAGGAGTTTGAGGGGAGTTACCATCCACATCAGCAGAGTGGGTTCATAACGTTGGCTGTCAGCCTAAATGTAAGTGTAGAAACACCTTCAGCACGGCAGCGTCCTGTTCTGGTTTTGTTCTGTAAGGAGCTGCATTTACTGCCTGGAAGCTCTCCCTGAGACCGCTCAAACCGTGAGCTGAGAACTGCACCCTGGTTTTGGTTCCAGTTTGAGTACAAACAGCCTCAGTGGAACTATTTTCCCTTCCCAAGCTTGAGTGAACTGCTAAGTTTCTACTGGCTTCTCACAGCAGCCCGGCTGCCTGAGCTTCCCCTCAGCAGAGCTGTGAGCGCTGTAGGGTCTCTGGCTCAGTGACTCACAGAAGAGTTGAGTACTGTTGATACGATTAATGCTAGACAGAAGAGTTGAGAGTAAAAAATAGTTGTGGTTTTGTGCCTCAGTGCTGCTTGGAGGTGCGAAAGAGTGGACAAAATGTATACAGTCATTCTGTAACTGTTCTCTCCCCAGGTCCTGGCGCATCAGTTCCACTTGCAAAGCCTCCCTCGCTGCCACTGGAACCAGAGCCAGGCTCAGAGCCAGGCCCCGAGGAGCCCTCAGCACCTGCAGAGGCTGAGGAGCAGCGGAAGGAGAAGCGCAAGAGCCGGCAGGCAGCAGAGTAGGACGGGCTCTGGGTGGTAGGGGCAGGTGCAGGACATCTCCAGGGCTGCCTGACTTGTGGGGAAAGGGACCTGCCCTCTCCCCTAACCCATGGTGCCGTTACCCCACGGTCAATTAGTCTAAATGCAGCATTTCTGTTAATGACTTTAGCACGTGGTCTCTACCTTGTCCCAGGGAGTGATTGCGGCAGTCGTAGGAGGTTGCTACGTAGCTGCTGCTAGCATGGTCACACCTCACCAGAAGAGGCTGGAGAATGGAGACCCCTCAGGGTTGTGTGCCTCCAAGAGGCATCCAGCTTAGAACAGCCAGCAGTAGTGAGTTAGCGTCCTCGAAAACAAGAACCCAAAGGATGGAACCCTTCCAATGGCTGAAGTGGCAAGCAGCTGAGGAGGCCCTGCAGGAGCTGTACAAGGTCAGCGGCAGTGCCCGCGGAGCAGAGTGAAGGCAGTGTGTCCCAGGGCGAGCACAGAGCCTGGGCTGGAGGGATGGGCTCCCCTCTCCCAGTTCCACAAAAGCAGGGCTTCCCGTATGCTTCCTCAGGGCTGAGTGTGGCAGCTAACAATGGCCCAATACAAAATCTGCAAAGCTGGGTAAGAGCAAGGTGGGTGCTCCAGGCCGGCTATTCTGGAAGGTAGCTGCAGCAGCACACGAGTCTGCCAGTCCCAAATTCCAATTTCTTTGCTGAGAAAGAGGGTGAATGAGCCTCAAAGAAGCCCTGTGCTCATGTGATTAGAGTCCTTCCTTTAGAATTAGTATTGCTCATCGTGCGGGGAAAGATTGGTTTGTGGGGGAAAAAAAAGATCTTGTCTGAGACAGCTTGCTATGGTCAGCTTCAGCACTAAATTTGTTTTAGTTAGACAGCAGCCGTGCTCTGAATAACTTAGTTGTGCCCTCCTTATGGGAGCGTTTCGGGAGAAATCATTTCTGCTGGCTGCAGGAAGGCAAAGCAGCCCCGTGGTGAGCGGAGCGAGGAATTTTAATGCCCATATGGTACTAGAGATGTTTCAGAAATGTTTTTGTCCTCAAAGAGAAAAATCTTAGCTTTTCTTTCTCTGCTCCTGTCAATTTTTTTGCTTCTGGGATTTATGCAGAGCTTGATGCGGGTCCTCAAAACAGCTGGTTTGGGGAACCACAACAGGGCCATCACGTTTTACATGAAGAACTGGGAACCGGGTTAAGCCCAGCTTTTTTGCTTCTCCTCTGTCTATGGAGAATTGCGCTGCTGTGGGTCATGGGATCTGACTTGTCCGAGCAGGATGTGCAGCACTTGCCCAAAGAAGCCGAAGCTTCAGGCTCAGCTGATTTGCTAATTAGGCTGCTGAGCTTTTAGAAATATAGTTCCTGCTTTTGAACGGCTCTGTAATCAACAAGTCCAACAGAGCGAGGTTAGTAATGGAAAGTTCTCTGCAGCAACACGTCCAAGCAGCATGACCATGGCTCTGGATACATTAACGTCCTCCTGTGGTGCTTTCTGGCTAGCTGCTGTTATCCAGAATGACATTAATGCATCTTTAGAGTGCAGCAGGGAGCTGAAACCCTGCCCTCCTCCCCGGAGGCCACTGAAAGAGTTGGATCCCTTCACTTTCCCTTGTTTTGACTACCAGAACTGCCTGCTTACCTCAGATGTGGCTTTTTTCCCATCTGTCCTCTGCTGGCTGGTTTTGTATTGATCCAGCCCTGGGGTCGTGCTCCTGTGAGGTTTTCCTCATGCTAGGAGCTGAAGACGTGAGAGGTGTTGTGGAGCAGTGGCCAATCAAAACAAACCAGACAAGCAGCAGTGCAGATCAGGTACAGTGCAGCAATTTTATTCACATTAAACTTTTTACGCCGAAGGTTACTGCAGCGTAACAGAGTACCTGTGAAGAGGAGGCTGAGAGCGCAAAGCAAGAGCAGGCTGGATGTGGGAGCTCTATCCCACCCCCAGAACTTTAGTTCAAGATGTGTTTTCCTATAGCCATTGCTTGTTGTCATCATTTGGGCTTTCTCTAAAGGCTGGCAAGTGTGGGAAGTTCCAGCACAAGGAGCAGTGAGCTCAGCAGAGCGGTTGCAGGCAAGCGGTCATTGCCGATACAGGAAGATTCTCCCTCCACTGCTCGTTGTAAGGAGGGTAAGTTAGCGTCAGGACCACAGCATTATGGAAGTGCTCTGTTGTACCCAGCAGGAGGGAGCAGCCCCCGTCTCAGGTGGCCATAGGAACCAGGACCGCTGCTCTCCGTGTGCAGCCCAGCAGGCACAGGCAGCAGCCAGGCGGCTGCTGGCTCACCAGTCCCACCAGTGTGAACTATCAGCTTCCTGGGGGCTAGGATGCCTTGGCAGGGGGAGTGCTGCATCTCACCACGGGGGGTGGAGGTATGCTGCCTCTGGAGGTACTGTGGAGGTATCTGACATATTCCCTCTGGGAAAAAGCTTTACGCAGATGTTGAATTCTTCTATGGAAAGAAACAGTAGCACCTCGTTGCTTTCTGGATTTGAACAGAGCAAAAGGGTGTTTAATGTCTAAGGAAGTGTTTTTAAATGTGTAAATAAGTTGGATAATAAATAGAACTTCAGTTCCTTGGCCTGCCCTCTTTCCTCCTCCTGGGTGCTGTGATGACAGCATTCCCGTGCAGCAGCTCCGTGGTGTCTTTATGGAGAGGTTTTCTGCACGGCCTAGTGATGGGCATGAGGCTGGGCTGTGCGTTCAGCTGCATTTAAGCAAGGGATTTTTCAGCAGGACTGTACTAAGGCAGTCAGGGATTTTGGTAAATCACGCCTTATGTTCCGAAAGCTGCTTCTGGCATCAGCCATAATTCTGGTTTTCTGTTTCTTTGTTTTTGTTTTTTTTTAACCCTCCTAATTGAAAACTTTAGGTGGAAAAGAATAATGAGCTTAATTTCTAGGGAAGTAGAAACCACCTGCTTTTGGACATTTTGTTTCCCTTTTCAGAAAAAAAGTTCATCGTTAACCAGGTTAAATCTAACTGCCTACAAGGCAGACTGTAGCCTGACTTCCTCTCAGGAGGGAAACTAGGAGACTGTCCAAATAGAAAAGCCTGGGCAGCAAGACCTTGTTTCAGCCAGGAATGATTACCTGTCCATCCAGCAGTGTGCATTAGGCACCAGCAGCGCTGGTGCTGAGGTCCCTGAGACAACGGGATGCTGGCTGAGGCCGCGTCACCAGGTGCCTGCCGCCCTGCTGTACACCATCTTGTTTGCCCAGCTGTGGTCGCTGGCAGACAGCACTGGGCGAGGTAGATGCTGTCTTGCACAAGACATTCAAATGTGAGGTTTCTCTGTTGGGAGGGGCAAGGTCTTTTCTACAGAAGCAGACAAACCAACGCTGAATGAAGAATAATGAGCTTTACTAAAATAATAAGCTTCATACATAAATGCACTATGAAACAGCACGTAATACACTTGCCAAGACTGGTTTTTATGACAGAACACAGTTCTGCTGCAAGGAAAGCTTGTGGCATCCTCTCAAATCAAGCTACACAAACAATCACTGTTTTTTTTTGCAGTGGTTCTTGAAACAGGTGAGATGTGAATCCCGTTTTAACCAGGCTGCACTGTGGGAAGCAGCTTTCCTGAGAAGTTCGGAGGTGAGGTTTTCAGGATTTTTTGTTCCCCCCCTTGCATTTCAGTGAGGTCATTCACCCTTAGCTGCCAGTGTTTGTTTTCTTCAGCTGCTACGAGCTCAGCACAGGCTGATACCAGGTTCAGCTTTCAAAGCGACAGCGAGCTGCTCGGAACCAAGGCCTTTCCCAGGCTCTGGCACGGAGGGTAACGGCCACCCAGGCTACTTCCAGCCTGCATTTATTCCCTTTGCTGAAGGAACATCCTGCCACAATAACTCCCTGAGAATTCAGTCTGGTCAGAGCTTAGGATCCACCTGAGCTATTACGCAAGAAATTGCTCCGTCTGTTGCAGAAGAGAACTTCACCTGCCATCTCAGCAGGCAAGAGAGTGATTACTCCTGGGTCTATGACAAAGTTTGGCTGAAGAGTTTCATCATACTCCACTGCTGGAGGGGAAAGCAGGCAGGAGTGGGGGCTCGGAGCAGGCCTAAAGAGTACGCTAGGTGAGAGAACGTCCTGCAAATCAGTTTGCTCTGCCCCTTATCTCAAATTTTACAAACAGAGCAAAGACAAGTTTCAGTATTCCCATTTCCGTGTCTTATATCGTCCTTACTGCCTCAGTTGTGGCCTCTGTCCTAGCTGGTTTTAACCACTAAGTCTTCATTGGTGTTTATTGAAATGAAGCTACCGCTTTGGTACAATCATGAGTTTAGAACTTAACTGTATACTTGCATCAGAAATTTGATTGCACAAGAGAACTATTGGCTTGAAACAAAAATTCACATGTAATGCAATAACGTAAGAACAGCCCAACTAAAGCTATAAAAATGTAAATTTGGTATTTCTTCCATTTTCATACTGTTCTTTCAAATGTACTCAGAAACTTGATGAATTCCCTTAAACCAGAAATAGTAACGCACACGGTGAGGTGTGAGAGCAGCACTCAGTGGGACTGCTGCAAAACAGAGTGCTTTATGCATGTGGACCAGTCAGCAACAGCACCAGCCTCCAGCCAGCTGTAAGCTCCAGAGAAGAGCCCAACAGCAGAGATATGTAAACACCTGTTGAGGTGACTGGAAAGCTTTATGTGGTCTTGCACCGTTCCCACAGAAACCATGTCCTAGTTTCATTTTTACTTGCCAGAACATGGCTGGCAAGGTCACCCTGTGGTGGCACATAATTCCTGGTGCTTCAGTCCAGGATTACAGAAGAAGAAAAAAGCCACAAGTAGCAGCAATGTATTTCACAGCTTAAGTTCTACGTTTTCTTTCTGCTGTTGGAGGTCGCTGCAGAAAGCCACCATCGCCCTCAGGCTAGCCAGTCTTAAAACAACAGGAGATAAGCAAGAACCAAGGAAGCAAAGAAAATGAAGCAGTTCCTTAGCAATGCTGTGAAACCCCCCTGGACAAGCACCAAGAGGTCTTTACGCTGGAAAGAACGGGATTTGGGATGAGTTCTTGCATGACCTTCAGCCTGGGACATCCACAGAAAATGTCACATCTCATTTGGAACCCAGTAAGAACCACTGCTCACGTTTGCTCAAGGGTAAGAAGCCCACCGGGGCTGCCCTGACTGCAGGCACTGAGAAGTGAAGATGTCGACATGCTCCAGTTCCATCAGCTAGAAAGCCACTGGCTTGCTGCCACGGGGATGAGCTCATGCACTGCACCTTCAGCAAACGATGTGCAAATAAGCATTTCCAGTGTGGTTCCAAAGGAAACCCTTCTGTTGAGGAGGGCAAGGCTAGCTGAGGGCTGAGTCATCCATCACTGTGGATTTCAAGGTATGAGTAGTGCACAGGAACAGAACAAACACCTGGAGAAAAAGGATGTGGAGGAAGCAGAGACTGTTTCAAGCCTGGCTTTCACACTTAGGTATTACTGCAGCTTTTCTGTTTCTTCATGGTAAGCAGAGGCTGGATTTTTAATAACCTAATAGATAAATTTGTTAATTTGTCTCCTGAGGACTTTCGGCTTTTACAAAAAAACCACAACCACACACGCATAGATGACAGGACCCTTTAAAAAGCATTAAGTACTCATAAGAACAGGGCACAACAGTTGTCAGATGTGCTCCAGCTGTGTTCCATAGCAAAAAAAGCCCCCCAAACTAAAAGCAACCGTAACACAGCAGGGATGATAAAACCACCAGCCTCGGGGACAAGCTCCAGGCCTCCCATTTCAAGGCGGTTCAAGGACGTTTATGCCCTGACCAAAAATCCACTAGCTATTTCCAGTTGTGTTGGTCAGCAAGGTGTGTTACAGCAGAGTGGTTTTCTGTCACTGTTGTTGCTCTGTGTGCAGGAAAAGGACTTCAAGGGAGCACAACCCTTACTGTAATTAAGGTTGGAAGGCAGCAATAACTGCTGTTTTCATACTTTAAGCAGTTATTCAAAATAGTTTTTATAAAGAGACTGAATTTACACCTGCAACATTTGTGTTGAGTACAAGCATAACTTACCCTTGGGACAAGTTCTGATAGTGCCGTCACCCAAATTGAAATAGCCAGAAGGCAACAACGGCCCAACAAGCCTCGTATCACAGCGAACATTTTTGGAAGACAGAAGTGAAACAGAGCAGCAGGGCTGTTGCTCACACCAGCTTGTGTGTATGTAGTTTTGTTTCCAACTTGAGAATCCACGCAGCTTGGCCCGATGTCAGGAAGGCAGGCCTATGGAAGCAGGCTTACTTCCCCAGCTGGCAGGATGCACGGCCGCTGGCCGTCCCAGCAGACTGCGATCAAAGGTTGCAAAATAACCCTGCCAACGGCCTCAGACAGGTGAAAGGAGATATTTATTTTTTCTGGAGGAAGACTAAACCAGAACTCCAATTCCCATGCTACAATTTATAAATAATAAAAAAAAGACACTGAATAGAAGGGCTTCCAGTCTTAAGAAGACCCTGCACTGAGATAAATACTGAGACTCAACGGAACACCGGGATGGGATTAAGGTATGGGAAAGCACAGCACCGAGTATTTCTCCTCTGGTACAACACAGAACTCTCCTCAGAGGGAGAGGAGAAGTTAAATACATGTTTACAAACAACATCTTGCATTACGCCCATACAAGTTCAAGCAGCTGTCAACTTTTATCCTCACAGAGCATTCACAGTGGCATTTTCCACCAGGAGAGCATCACTGACAGCAGGACAACAGTCCTGCTGAAACAGCTCGCTCCAGCCTTGGTGATCCAGAATTTCCTCCCTGCTGCTCGGATGCAACCACTGATCTACAGTTCTGGCACAGCACAGGCTTGCACAGACATGCTGATTGCATTTAATTCAGTTACACTGAAAAGATTTGTAGGATAGCTACAGAAATAGGCCTGAAGACCCTGGAAATGGACCAGGACAAAATCATGCTGGAAAAGATGCTGGTGCTATGCAGTTCATAGTGTGCTACTACTCAAAGGTAAAAAAAATATAAACAAAGTATTTAACAAGATTTCTAAACTAGCAAGGCCATGATACTACATGATTTGACTGATAAGACATATTTTTTAATTTCAAAGGCTGTCCAGAGCAAAGACAGCCTAGTGACCTAGCCAAAAAAAAAAAAAAGAAAAAGCTCCTCACATTGTCAGTCTTACCTGGAAGACATTTGCAGCTTTTGAGCTTCTAGAGGGCCCTTCCCTAATAAATTCATCCTTCTGAATGGAAGGCAGGAAACTGAACAAAACTGCACAACAGTTCCCTTACAAAAAATTGGTCTCTAGCATTCAATAGGTTTTCTGTAAGCTGGAGAACACCAGATGTAAGCACCTACTGTTAGCAAAGACAGCAAGCTGCGAGCCCCCCTGGCTGAGGCTCTTGGTATTTAGCGTGTAGCAGACACAGGTAACAGTTGGTGGTTTACCCAGCAAGAAAATAAAGCTGTCTCCCCAAATATAAACCCTGAACATCTTCACTTGTTGCCCCAAAACTAGATGTAGGCAACTGGTTGAATCCCGTTAGTCACAGAAACAACAGGTACCCAAAATAATCCAGACTACCTGAAGCCCGGTTTTCCCTGTGCATTTAAGGAGCAGGTACAGCACGCGTCACATTTTAGGATTCTGGCTTCCTCCATCGCAAGGGGCACCGAGGTTGAGAGGTAATTTTGTCAGGAACAGATTTCATCACCACACCGAGCAAGCGGAAGGTTTGCTCCTGCCACACAGCAATGTGCTGTGAGGAGATAATGCGAGGGCTTTTTATTTTTAATTTATCAGAAGCAAGACAGGGCTGAGCAGTGCTGTGCTCTCCCTGGGATCCATGTGGAGGAAATTCTCCTGGCTGCTGCACTTCCCAGCTCTAACAGACGTGGCCCATTTGCACTCAGAAGCAGCAAACCCACTCCAAATGGGGATTTTGGTATTTGTTTCCCTCCCCACATGCTTAAGACAAAGAAAAGCCAATTTTCACATTAAATACAAAGACCTCTGCACTTACACGTGAAATGTTCTAGTCACTGCAAGGTGACTGGAATGTATCTGACAGTTTATACCTGGAATTATTCTTTGGCTCTTCTGTTATGTCCAGAAAACATACCACACCCTGATTCCGTTCCTATATCAGCACTGGCTGAAATCCTAACGAGAACAGCACGGTTCCTCAGACACCATACAGTACTGGAGACAAGGGGGGGCTTAGTCTTCTACTGAGGATATATTTCTGAATACAGCAGTCCTTCAGCTGAAATGGCATCGCCAAGTCCCACGGTCCGGACAGGATCTTTACACACCAAAACGGGCGTGAAATGGAACGAGATGCCTTCTCTGTGCCAATGCATCACTGGCTCATCTGGATTTAAAGATATTTTGGAAGATGCTTCTATCTGGGAGGTCACGAACTCCAGAGGAGCTTTAAGAAAGACTTTGCTGGTATCGATGGTTTTGGTCGCACAGGCCTGTGTCCCTGCTGCTCTGGCTCCGGCAGCCACGGCAGCCACCTGGTTGCCCCAGTGCCCATCCACTGTGGCAAGGATGTGGTAGGCCAGCGTGTGGAAGTGGATCCGTGTGAGATCCGAGGCCCGCTCCGTGGTCTTCCCGTGTTCCTTCAGGATCCAGAAGAGGATGTCGCTGACGGCACCCACGTCGGGGATGCCGTTCCAGGATGCCAGGGAGGCATGGGGACCTGAGGCCGACTGTGTGAGGAAGAGCAGCTCCTGCTCGTTCAGCCCGATGGAGTTCACCAGGGGAAAGACCTGCTAACAGGAACACGGGAACAAGAGGTTTTCCCTCAGAGAGAGATCAGGCTTCTGTGTTTGCACTTTACAGAAGTGTGTTATTGTGCGTTGGCTACTGTACAATTCATTCTGTGCAATTAATTTCCTGGATACACACTTTGACCTTAAGGAGTACCTGAATGTGAAATCCATACGAAACACTCCTAATACTGGGATTAGAGCCGTGTCTGCTTCAACAATGAACCATCAGGACTTCCAAGGAAGAAAAACTGCAAACTTTTTTTTTAATTAAAAGCCCAAATTCAAATCCTGGTGGTTTTTTTTCCCCCCTAAAAATCTGCAATCCTGCTAAATCTAAACCAACTAAAGGTACTTTCACCTGTGGAGTTGTGAGTATTCTCCTTGGCCATCTTTCCCCATAACTGCCAAACATCTCATAGCAGAGAAGAGAGCCCATGTTGTGTCTGCATGTTAAGTTTATTGAATACAGTTGCTGAATAAGCTCAGATGTGCAAAAAGCCCTATCTTCAGTGAAGATGACCTGATGATCAACCAGGAGCACTGTAAGATATCTCCTAAATGAAGCTTCCAGTGAGACCTTTCTAAAGGGAATGCTCTGTGAGCTAAAGAAAACAAATCTGTCCTCTGCTACGCCATAAGTCACTGCAGCTCTTCACCGAATTGAGGAAACTCTGTTAAGCTCAGTAGAGAAAAAGTATTCAGAATGCATCAGCAGGCATTAAACCCATATTCTTAATTTTTCATCAAATGGACAGCCCTAATGTCAAGGGTTTTTTTCCTGTATTCATCTATCAGTCTGTGCTTTGTGATACTACAGAAAAGGAAACTGATAAAAAAGAGCATGTCCTCTCATTTTTGTTACCTGATGCACAATGTTGCTCATGAAATCCTGATCAGTCATACTGGCCAGTTCCAGGTGTATAGGAATGTCAGTAGGGATGTCAGAAATGGAGGCCACTGTCTATAGGGGCAGAGGAAAGAGACAAAAAACAGAATCTAAAACATGTTTGTAAAGAAACAGAAGGAATAGAGGAGTTTTGACTCAGAGAAACTCGTTGTTAAGTCTTCACCTGTATGGATTTCAGCACAATTCCAAATGAGACATCTGACAAGTACGAGAATGTACTGCTAAAGGGAAGAAAGAAAAAAGGTATATTTTTCAGAGTTCCAGAGCAGGAAAACTGATTCTAACCCTGATCTGCACCCAGCTCATCACTTATCTAACAGGCTAATTCAGAAATCTCCCAAGTTTGGAACAGCCATAAAACAGCTGACCTTAAAAGAGGAAAGGATGATCTCATTGTGTTGAGAAGGGCACTCAGGTCTAAGATAGGCAAATATGTGTAAATATTAAAAGAAACTTGGTATAGCTCCTTTGGGCTCAAACAAGGAGACTGCCATTTGGGTTACCTAACAGATGCTGCTTAAAGAACACAAGTCTTGATTATAACCTTGATGATCTTAGTATGTGGAATAGAAAGAGTATAATTAAGCCACTACACAGAGTCCAGGAACTAAGTCAATCTGCCCAGCCAGATAGTCAGAGCAGAACTTTTTTCCCCCTAGACAATCCACTGAATCCAACAGACAGCAGTGTCACAGGATGAGACTTTTGCTATTCTTACAGTTCATGTTTTCTTTTAGCAAGCAATATTATGGGAGACCTGACGATGCAGCCTAACTACAACTTCAAACCTGGGAAATGAAGAGTTTGTTATGGAGCACTGGTTGGAATGGAAATGAAGGAGATGCTGTTGCTCAAGCGTCTTACCTCCAGAAGTCGTCTGTGTCGCATCTCCTTGCTCTGGCCTTCCATCATGTGAAGTCCTGAAAGTACCACGAGATCTGGCTGAAACTCCTCCAAGCTGGACACAAACACTTCCAGCATATTTAAGGCACCATTTGATAGGTCATGGGAGAAGATAAAGCGGTTGGCATTGGGTGCCTTCACTTGTCCCCACTCTTCACCTAGCAGAGAGGAACAAATCAACTCAGAAGAGAAGCAAATCAGACTACATATCTAGAGATTACTTTTTGGGGGATATCCTGCTGGAATCCAGAGGCATGATTTCCCAATTAACAGCTCCTGCCAGCACAATTATACCTCCATGTCTGCTTAGGATATGTTTCCCAACATAATGAAAAGTATATTTGGTTTCTGTAGGCTATGGAGAATACAGAACCAAAGGGATGGCAGCACAGCAGCACGAGACAGTATTTAAAGTAACTGTAGTACAAAGTTTCAAAGGAGTGTAAGATGTCTGTTCACCTACCATGGCTCCCTGCAGCGCATGGAACTACCAGATTAGCGCAGGGACAGCTGCCAGTGCTGATAACTTAGAGAGTCCTTTTGGAATTAACAGATTCAAAAAACCCAACAAACTTTAAAATCAGGAGTATCTTAGTGATGCCCAAGGTTCCCATCTAACATTCAGCCTTTGGCGAGGTACCTGCTTGATACTCCAGGATAAGATGGAACTCGTCTCTTTCCTGCATGGATTCAGGTGGCACGACTACATTGTCGTCAAGTAGTTCATGGAGCTTGGGACCAACTGGGCCACAAAGGAGGATCTAGAAAACAAGAAAACAATCAAGGATCCCCTGCCAGTATTTCAGTTCATCGAAGCAGCCGTCTTATTTTGTGTGAAGCCATTCTACGTATGCATCAGTCTCAAATTTGTTGATCTCTTCCCAGCAGCTGCTGATGAGCAAGACAGGGTTTGGTTATGCACTGTACAGAAATCTTGACTTAAGCTATCACAGCAAGAGAACCAAGATCTCTTCACTCTTTCAACCTCACTGAAGGACTGATAATCTGTGTCCAACAATGTGACCACTGGTAAAGAGGAACCCACTTTTACAAGAGAGCAAAAGATTTTTTTGCTCTCTTTTATAAGAGAGCAAAAACTGAGAGGATCGGGATGACACAGGGATCCATACTTTTGTTATTAAAGAGGAAAATAAAGATAGAAGCCAATAACTCAAAGGGAGCAATAAGCTGGAAACCATTCCCTAGACAGCAGATTTTAAATAGTAACAATTAAACCAGCTATGCTTTTCAATTTGTAAGGCCAGTGACATGTTCCACCATACCCTAAGAAACAGCTCCAATGGCAACATCCCCCAAATCTACAAAGAAGTACTTTCAGCCTTATAGCAAGAGAAATAGCATGAAATTTTTGGAACACGTACCTTCAGGTCTGGATTTGCTGCAAGCTTCTGGCCAATAAGAGCAGCGTTCCCTCCTACGTAAAGCTGTAAAACAGTAAGGGCAGGTATGGGCATTTCTCTTGCTTTGATAGCTTACACATGCTTACTCGTCAGCATAGACTCAAGATTTTAGCTTTTTAGAAAAGGTCCCAGCGTTAGAGAATTTAGCAAAGCTTACTGGGACTGAAGGCAAAACAATTTTACAGTTCTCTGTCAGATGTCAACAACTTAAATGTTCTCTGGCTTTTTAAAATCTAAATGTTTGTCTTCAGGTAAAGCACAACCTTCTACAGATCATTCATAACAAAGACTCCTTCCTTCATCTGTGCAAGTCTTCTGGGGCACTTGGTAACTTTTTCTTTTCTTTTTTTTTTTTTTTTAAATCAGCAAGGCAGACAAATAATCATTTAAAAATTCCAACAATATTTCATCCAGTTTGCTGTCAGGGTTAGAACTGCTATCTGAGCCCACATGATGTGGACAGAGAAATGAAAGCTGCTTCAGCTTTAAGCAGTTAGGGGAAATGAGCTCACTGCCAAACAGGTATCAAGAACAGGTATTCAGAACACCCAGCGTAAATTAGAGCAACAGAAGTTTGCTTTCGGAAAGGAAGGCTTCAGGAAAATCACTTATTTCTTTTCATCACCCCTACTTCTAGGGAGAATTTAAACCCTGCATTAAGGTGCTGAAGCTGACAGGAGGTTGGATCTACTTCCTTGCTTCCTGCCTCATTACAAGACATTAGAGCTTCTCTGACAGCATCAACCCCATCTGGCTCCCATAAAACAAAAACGTCTCCCGTAGTGTTCTTACAGAAGCATTCTGGACTGACACTTCAGTTTGAGGAAAGCAAGCAAAGGACAGGCTATTCAAAACCCTACTAGTTAGGGTAGGTGCAGAGTTCTGTTCTCAAGCTATGGCATAGCTTTTTTCCTAAATGATTTGTGCTCTTACTAGACGGAGAAGAAAAGTCATCAATGATGCAGAACGTAAGAAAAAAGCTCCTCAAAACTTATTTCATGGGTAAGCCATACCTGTGCACCAGGGTACTCGGAGGCGGTCCGTGCTATGTGATGGAAGGACTCCGCATCGCTGAAGAAGCGCTCCGCAGCTGCCCCTTTCTCCATGAAGTGCGTGAATGCTTCCCTCAGGTCCTGTCTGGAGTGCAGGATGTCATGGTTTTTTCCATCACCAGGTTCAAGACCAAGTGCTTTCAGCAACTTCACGCCAGACAGAACCACATCAACGCAGGCATTGACGCTGAAAGACGGAAAGAAAATGCACCCTGGGAAACCGCCGTGCATGAGGCCACTTGGGACAACACAATGACATCATCCCCAGCCAACAAGGTCTGCTGTTAGTTCTGGGCAGCCCTCAGGAAAAACAACTAAGCAAATGAGAAAAGCAAAAACGCAGGGATACGAGCTTCCTGCAGTTCTGTACCCAGGCGCACTCCTCTTGACATGTTTTTGTTGTGCTCCAGCACTGAAGAGGTGGCTCTCTAAGGTTCTGATGAATTGAAACCAAGTGCAAGCTGCTTCCATTCAAGGTGGTGGTGTATGCTGCAGTATGTTTTGCACCTCATTTGCTGTCCTTGCTTGCTCAAAAAAGAGCAGGCGTGATAATAATAGCATTTTTAACTTTTAATTCTTAGAATAAAGACGTTTTTATTGTTCTAGTTCTGGTTTAAAATCCGCAGGCAATTCAGAACTGTTAAAAACAAAACTCAAAGTATTTAAGCCTACTCATCAGCTTCTTCAGTTTCAGCTCCTGCTAACAAAAAGCAGAAGCACAGAAACACCCCCTTCCTGGACTGGTTCTGTTTACAAGAAGTCAAGAGAGCCACTTTTCAGCTGAAATGCTTAAAGGCAGCAATTTCAAAAGCACTACCCTAAATTTCCACAAATTGCATGCCTCCTTCTCTCAAACAGTGGAGCAGGAGAAGAACCCAGCCCCAGCTGGGAAGTTATCAGGACCATTTCAGCAGATCCAAGCTTAGATGACATCAAACCTATGGCTCAAATCTTCCAGTCCCCATTCCTTATAAATGGAAGCAATTTAAACACAGTGAGTCTGGTTCAGAGAAGAGAACAGGAGAGTTGCTGGGCCAGAACCAGGCCCCCAGGAAATGTCTTACATGCACTTGTATTTCAGGGCAAGTTTAGGAGTCCATGTTTCTATTCCTTGGTTTCAGAGAGATATTGATACAAATAAAATATTTAATGAGCTCACATGAGAGCAGTTCCAGAAGATGCTACAGTAATTGCTCAAGTGCGTTTTCTGTTTCTCTGTCCCATGCTTCCAGGACAGGGATCCAAACACTCTCTAAAGCTTTCCCAAGATCTGCAGCCTGCTCGGCGTCTGTCCACGACACTCCAAATACCGACGCCTGCTTGCACACCAGCTCGGAGCACCCAGCCATTCCTCCTTGTCAGTGACCTCTGATGCATGATTTGGGCCCCAGCACAGCAAGGCTGCATCATACAGAATAAGGGACGTGAAAATCCTCAGGGGTTTTTAGTGCAGCAGGTAACGCAACTCATATTCCCTCAGAGATCCTCTGCACTGCGCGTCGTCTGATACGCTAAGGATAGAGAAATCCCCTCGCAGAACAGAGCACAGCAGAGGAACAATGAGCATCAACATTTCAGCCCAAACTCACTGCAGCAAAAGGTCAGCAATCTCATCTTTTAATGAATTAAAGATGCAAGGGGGCATAAACCAAGCAAGTTCTTTCAAGTGAGACACCTCTCATCATCTTCCAGCTGTCGTCCTTCTTCCTCCTCTGCTAACACACTCCTTGCTTTCAGCAAAATCCCCTAACAGCAGGAGCGTGCTACTAATGAACTGCTGCTGATGGTGAACTTTGAGGCCCCTGGCATTCGGTGTATGCATCTGTTTTATATATATGTACATATATACAATCAGTCCCTTTAAAGCAGAGAACAGAAGGGATCAACTGAAGGTTAACTGGCTTCTGTCCTGTGAAGGCATGGTGAAAAAGACATGAGACACTGGAAGAACTGTTTGCAACATACTCAGAGCAGAAATTCTCCATCAACCATAACGCAGCAGCATGACAGACTCTGAGCAGTACCACACCAGCTCAGCAGCCCTTACCTCACATAACTTTTTCCAACACTGAAAGGTTGAACCTCGTAGTCAAAGACAAGCTATTCTGCCACGTCCTTTTATTTAAAAGAAAGCGAGTCAAGTGCTACACGTAACACCAAGATTAATGCTCTGACTTAAACCCAGCTTGTAAGATCCATGTGATATTCCTGAACTTTCCCCAGACACTCACTGCAGTTTAGAAAGGGTGCTGGATTCCCCCATGCTCACACAGGTATTCTCCATGCCCGCTGCCTGCTCCTCTCCCATCCCTCTCACTGCCTCCCCCTGCTCGCCTTCCACCTCTCCTGTGCCCTCTGCGTGAAGGCTCTGCCCACTGCGCAGCTGGCCGACCCCTCGCACTGACTGCATCCCTGGTGCCCGGCTGCTGCTCTCCAGGGAGGGGCCCAGCAGCTCCACTCCGTTCAGTACGTAAAATCACTTCAGATGGGCAAACTGTAGAGAAGGTCTCCCGGCCAGGGCCTGCCAGCCCCAGCGCTCCCCCGGCCCAACACGGGGCCCCGGGGGCCATGCCCCCCCCAGCACCCCGTCCCGAACCCGCGCAGCCAGGCACACGGCGGGGCGCTCCCAGGGAGCGCTGGCTGCGGGTGTCCGCGGCTGCGGGGCGGGCAGCGATGCGTGGCACGGAGCAGTGAGGGCTCTGGCTGCCGGCTGAGGCCCACGTACACACACACGCACACGGGTGCCCTGCACCCCCCCACAGACACGGTGACCTACCCGACAGCGACGCGCCCCCAGCCCCGCGCCGGGCGGACGATGGCCGCCTGCCAGGCCGCTACCATGCGGCTCTCGAGGGAGCCAGCGCGGCGCAGCCCGCCCAGCAGCGAGGCCGAGAGGTGCTGCAGGGCCGAGGGGGGCAGCTGGGGGCCCAGCAGGCAGAGGTAGCCCAGCGCCAGGGCCAGCAGGCCCACGCACACCGAGCGCTGCCACATCGCGGCGCAGCCCTTCCCCCGCCACGTCTGAGGAGAAGGAGGGCGGGAGAAAGCGGCGCGGGGCCCTCCCTACGCCGCCTCCGTAGCGCCCCGCCCCCGCCGAGCCCCGGCTGCCGTAAAGCCTCTTCGGGCATCGCAGTGGGCCCTACACGAAGTGCGCAGTCTCTCCCTCCCTGCGCAGTTTGCGTACCTCGGCGAGGCGCGGCTGCGCTATGGGTGTATCTGAGCTACAGGAATAAAGGGGATGCGTGAGCGCGGCGGCGCTTCGTGAGGCGAAATGGCGGGTGGAGCGGTTACCTCACGGGTGTCGCCGCTTCTCCGGATTTCCTCAGGGTCTCCTCGGGGCTATGCGGCCCCTGGTCCTGCAGGCAGCGAGCGCTGTGGTGTGGAAACTGAGGACCTTTTAGTGAGCGCTGCCCAGTGCGTACCTCAGGGCTTGCGGAGCGGTGCCCGTGGGTGGATGCTGTGCCCGCATCAGTTCGGTGCTGCTCCACCTTCCCCTCCCCTGCGCTCCCCTTAGGCTGCCCGTTTTCCTGTGTCCCTTTTTGCGCAGCACCTTTGTGGGCTCATACGCTGTATTTCTGTTCTTGGTGTTGTTCAGCCTTTTCTCAGTGGCGTCACTCCTGAACTCAGCCTCCTTCAGTTCTACAGGTCACGTCCTTCCTGTCTCTGCCCGCGCTCCTGAGCTGCCTGTGTGCTGCTTCACTCCTTCCACAGCTGTTGTCACCACGAGGCTTCCCTCCCTAACGAGGGGGAGATTTCCTGGGCTCCTTTAGAAATAGCAGAAACAACAGCTCTAAGGCTGACGGCAAAATTTGCAGGAGTTTGACAACCGCGTGCCGCGCTGCGTTGGCTGAGGCGGCTGATAATGTTCCTGCTGGGTTCTGTGTTGTGAGTGGCTGTCATTTTCTCTAACTCTGGCAAAACAAACAGTAAAGGAGATGGGGTGGTGGAAGGCTTGTTGAGTTTTGTCGGTGGGCTTTTTAATTTATCAGATTTACTGCTTTCCCTGTGGCACTTTTCCTGCAGTACGTGGCTATGGCATCTCGCTGGCTCCCACAGACCCCCAGGGTGCAGCCCCAGCTGAAACAAGCAGTGCCAGGCTGCAGGGGGACAGCTGACACGCAGCAGAACCTCTCCTTGCTCTGTTCAATCAGGTCTCCACCTGTGGGAGCGTGTGTATTTATAGCCTTGTCAGGGAACATCATAATTAGACGTGCCCATAAGGCAGCTGCGAGGTTGATACAGCTCAGGGACTCCGTTATTAGTGCTGTGCCATTGCAGGGCTGGGCTGTGAGCAGATAACCCATCTAATGCAGTCGTACTTCAGGGAATGAGTCACAATTCCAATTTGGGGTGATTCATTTCTCATCTGATGCTAATGCTGTGTTCTGTGTTGTTGCCCTGAAGACCGAAGTTGTGTTTTCTACTCACGGAACGGGTAAAGTTTCCACATCAAACCTGCTCAGGAGGAATCACTGCTGTTTGGTGTCTGCAAGCTGCTGCTGTTCCAGCTCCATGACCGGTTTTGTCAGTGGACTTGAATGAAGCAGCAAAGATAATTGAAAGATTCGTTTTGTGATCTTGATTCCTGCCAACAACAAAAGTTCCCTCACGGAAACCTGTTCAGTTGCAAAGCTAACAAGCAGTTTTTTGCTTGGTGCTTGTTTTAAATCAATGCATATCTAGATTTGGCTGGAAGAGGTAAATTAGAGGTGAAACTGTCTGCTGACAGCTGAAATGCAGCTCCTTATTTCCCTTCCCTTGAGCCACCCATCATCCCACAAACTTTCGTTAGAGGTAATGTAGAGGGATGCAGGGCTGCTAGATTCATGAGATAACTCAGACTGAGTAGAAAAGTATTAATTAAATACCTGTTTAATTCCTTCTGGTTCGGGGCTGTATGTTATTTTGAAGGTGTGACGCAATGATTTCAAGAACTTTTGCTGTAATACTTTTTGGTAAAAAGCATAGGAACAGAAAGATAAGTGTTGGTGTACTTTAAAACAAAGAGTTAAAACTTCACATCAATGATTTTCCTTCATTTTTTCTTTCTGGTTATATGAAATTCTTTGTATAAGCAATCCTTCCCTTGATGCTGTTTCATGGTATGAGCTGCTTGTGACTTGGAGGGGGTGTCCAGGGAAGGAAGTTTTAACCAGTTTTCAATTATTGGAAATTGAATTTGCTCCCTTTAGGAAAAACAAAACAAAACAAAAAACGCCACCACCACCACCAAAAAAAAAAAAAAACAGTGGAAGAAAGGCTTTGTCTGCAGGAGGCAGACAAACAGGCAAGCAAATGCTTCTTTTGAAAATTAGCCATGGAGAGTTGCACACGCAGCACGTGCTGGCAGCAGCCACTCACAGCTCACAGACCTTTATGCCTGAGCTTCTTAACGACCTCACTGAGTTTGCTTTTCTGATCACCAGCTCAGCTTTGAGAAATGGGAGTTTGCCAGAGGCTTATTAGGCAGGAAGTCAGAGGAAAGGAGATGAGGATGGGCAAGCAGAGGAAATAGCAGGGAGGGGTGAAAACCAAAGCTTCGATTTCCCACAGGAACTGTGAAGAACTGTTTTTCTTAGCTTGAACTTGCAAGCGATTGTCTTCACTCCTTGTTAAGTTGAATTTACATATTCAAATAGACTCATTCCCTTTGACCTACTTTGGCCAGCTTAAACTGTAGGCCTGTGCACAGTGCGGGAAGGGGAGGAGTTTTTCCTCTGTGAATTCCTTTATTGTTGTTGGGATCGGTCATGCGAATCTTTAATGCCTGGGATTGAATCTTTAGCTGCACCTAATAAACATTAGGCAGTGCTTAAAGCAGGATTTGCATTGCATATGCCTGCAGCTCTGTTGGCTGCTGTGACAGCCAGCACTCCCATGGTATTACTGTGTCTCTGTGCTCCCTGAAGTCAATTGGTTAGGTGGTGAGTGTCCAGCTCCCTGTTGCACATTCTCTAAGATCAAAACTCTCCCTGAAATCTCACACCCTCTTGTCTTTGATTGCAGGTCTTGTTTAATCTGAATTTGAAACTCATTAGAGCAGCAACTGTATGTCAATCAATACTCTTGGAATCGCTGTGGATATTTCTGATGCTTGACTCGTGACATTTAATGGGAGCCAGCAGCAGAATACATGGGTGTGACTGGTCACTGCTGGAGGAGTAGGGAAAAGTGGAAAATAGGCTTTTTGGATGGATCCTAATGACAGCCTGGAAAATTCAGACGATGAAAGTTTGCACTGAGCCATGCAGATGAGCTGAGGATCTCTAATTAAAATACAGACTCAGTGCTGTACTCAGACATTGGGCAATGTTCCCCATCACAACTCTGCCAACATATCTCAGTCACGGACTGGAGCACCCACTGCTTCTCTGCTCCATAACGCTCGCTCAGCTTGGCTACCGCATCTCAATCTTAATCTGTATCACCTCCTGCTGTTCCAATTGTGGGGTCTTTTTGAGCAGAAAATACCATCTCTCTCCTAAATTGTGCCAAATTGCTTGGTTTTTGGCCACAGAACTCAATTTCATTTGTCACCTAACGGGATACCTAGAGACTTTCATCTAGCAATGTCAGTGCCAGAGGAAAAAGAACATGAGAATCCCCAGCCCCCTGCTAAGTCCCCTAATTATGTAGTGATGTGTTAATAACAAACATGCTTTCATGTCTTGGCAGTTGCAAAACGTTCGTCAGTAGTGCAGTGCTTCAGAACTAGAGTAGCACAGGAAAGATGCAAGTCCTCATTTAAATTACTTAATTAGGACCAGCATTGTCTGTACCCAGGATTAGAGTTTGGAAGAAATGCTAGTATGAGGCTGTCAGATGCCAGTTGTTTGGGTGCTCTGCAGAATCTGAACCACCACA
Organism: Penelope pileata; assembly: GCA_013396635.1. Taxonomy (NCBI): domain Eukaryota; kingdom Metazoa; phylum Chordata; class Aves; order Galliformes; family Cracidae; genus Penelope; species Penelope pileata. Next base: position 349,461 of record WBMW01004022.1, read on the forward strand.
TCAGAGTCTCGCTGTTGCAGAAGCAAATCTTTCTGTGCAAAGAATTTTTTTTCCCACTCTGCTTCATGATTATAAATCTGTCTTATTTGGAGGCCTTGCCATCTCTTTTTTGAGAACTCAGCAGTGGGGGGTGGAGCGGCTTCCATCTTGGCTGATGCATCAGGGCTGGAGCTGGGAACATCCAGATCCAAAACTATGTGCTGCTTTCAGTTTGAGCCAAATTGCTGGGGTTTGCAGTGCTGGTGGCTCACACCCCGTGGTGATGAGCCTGCTTTCCAGCAGGATGCCGAGGAGCTGGAGCAGCAGTGAACTACCAAGAGTGCTGGTGAACACCCTAAGCAATTAGAGTTCATGGCAGCGGCAGCCTGAGCTCAGAAGTATTGCCCTGTTAGTGGACTAAATGGTTCAGATCATCAGAAACGGAGAAATATACCCTTCATAAATCATCAGAAATAAAGCCTTTATCAGAAGAACGCGGGTTAGGAAATTATCAAGAAATAAGTGAGAAAACTTTGATATGAGGAAGTCTTGACTGCGTTTCTTTTCTTGTTCCTATGAGACTGCAGATCGGTGCAGCAGCACCAACTGGAAAAAGGTTCTCTGGAAGTCAGGGGGGAAGTTAGTAAGCCTGGGGGTATTAACATGCAGGATGGCATGCTTAGGGGAAAATAGAGAGGGATGGTAAAGTAGAATGACCAAAAGAGGGGCAGCTAGCTGGGACAGGTTTCCTTTTCAGAAGACAGAGGGATGTGAGTGATTGCTGTGCCTGAAGTCCCTACTTGTGAATGCAGCCTGCATGCTGGCTTCACTTTGGGGTCTGGCATAAGCCACCTGTCTTGCCTGGCAGGGCCTTGGCACCCTCCCTGTGGCTGGTGAAGCCGCGAGCAGTGCTGCCAGGTGTTGGGAGCCACAGAACAACAGGCCAGCTAAACGCCTCTTTATCTGTCAGGTTTGGCCCTGTAAACAGTACTGTGAGAGCTGTTGGGTGCTGACATTGTATAATGACCCAGAAGAAAGGATGGGTCTACATCTGATCGAAGCAGTGCATATGGATAAAGCAGTGCTTTAAGTGCTTTCTTCTATTCCGACTTCTTTGGCAAGGTAGAAGATGAATGACAGATGCAGGGGGAAAGGAACTCTGCAGACAAAGCTCTGAAAATATTCTTCAGTCCCCCAGATCCGGCCAATTTACATAGCAGCTGGGGAGTGTCGTGTGGATTGTGTCTCATAAAACATACTATGCATTCTTTATTATGGTTACAAATTCTGTTCCCATCATGTCAGCAGTGCTGGTGTCATTGATAATGAGTGTGCCTTGAAATGTTTGGTGTCTATGGAGCATCGCAGCGGTGAGGGCAGACAGACCACTGTTAAACAATGTCATCAGCGTGTGCCTCTAACAGATTGGCACAGTACCATCCCGTCAGCAAAATTATCCATCACAAGTGCATCACTTAGTTCTATTACCATTTCAAGAAAACTCCTGAAAAATGGATCTCTGAGAAGCCTTTCATTTGCAGCCCTTTAGGCTTTAATTTAAGCTCTTGCTGTGGCAGAAGACTGTGGAAGAAGGCTATAGGCAGGCCTGGAGAGACTGGAACAGGGAAACCCACGTGCTCGCTGTCCTTAGGTCTGCCTACTTGTAGAGCTGTATGCGAGGGCCTGCTGAGGTTGCTTTGCCAATGGGTAGGGCATGCTTAGGTCAGAATTTTGTGAGCATGAGGGAGGGAAGAGGCATGATCTCTGGCTGAGAGCTGCAGTTTTCCCAGCAAAAAGCATGCTGTTCTAATCACACACAACTGTGAAAGAATTGTGTTAGGTGAAGTGTAGCACAGGCTGTGCTGCAGCTCGAGGAACAGGAACCCAGGGCTGTTGCAGTCAGGCACGGGCAGGTGATCTGCTGGCTGACCCGATGTTACCATACTGCAGGTGCGGTAAGCTAAGCACCTTTTAACATGCAAACTGAAGCCCTGAATCATGTTTTGCAATAAATGTGTGTATTGGTCTACTGAGAGGCAGTTGTTGAAAATTTTACCAGTGAGACTGCTAAAACAATTTGTGTATTTCATAGTTCGTGTTGCAAACTACTTGCATGCATCCCCATGTCATATTTTAACCGACACAGCTCATGAACAGTGGTATCTAGCAAAGCTGTCTTTTGTAGATCTGTCTGCAGAGGTTTTAGCAATAGAACTTGCTTTAATGAAACTGTTCCTGATATTTTTCTCCCGTGTAAGGCATGGAGGATTTGGTGTAAAATGAACCAATGATGGTAATTGTGGCTGTGCGTGAAAACAGATTTGTCTCAATTGAGAAAGAGAGGCTAGCCTCTTCCACAAACAGGTAAATGAGTGGAGAGATTGGACCTTCTCCAGAAGAAATACGGCTGAGAAATGTGGAACACTCGGAAAATGTTCTATAAAATGAAAACGAACTGGAGAAGCAAAGAAAGAGGAGGTGAGGCTGACTATATGGGGAAGGGGTGAACAAGATTTCAAAGCAAATAGCTTCTTTTGCTCTGGGAATAATACTAACCTGATCACAGAAATCCAGAACAAAATCTGTGCTATTGTAAATACTGTTTGATGTCTGTTTTGACTTAGACTAGCATGCAGATATGACTGAGCATGAAATCAGTTTTCCCTTTGTAGTTCTGAGGCACCTGTAGCTCTTATGAGGATGTGTTGCCTCTAGGCTAGGCCATATGTATGACAAGGAGAGGTAGCTAACCAAAGGAGCCCGAACTGAAAATCGGGCAGATTCCCAGTGAAATGCTTTGTGGCCATATGGCTGACCAACCTGCTCAGGTTCCAGAGAGTCCCTTTTAAACGTCTGCATGTGATTTATGCCATCGTCTTCATTTTATGAACTTGGAGATTACGCTTCATGAATGCTGCAGGAACAAGTGCTGTTCTGCAGTATCTTCAGGCTAATTTAGGTGATTGGGTTCTTCTTACTGACTTAGAGCAAAGTACATCTCTGGCAGAAATGGCTGTTCTGCTCATAGCTCTGACAGCCCACGTCGTAGTGCTCTGGGAGACAAGGCCCAGTAGGCACATGGGCTAACAAAAAGAGAGAAAGCACTGAAAGCCCCTCTGTGCTCAACATGCAAGAAAGACTCTCCTTCTTTCACGTTTACAGAAGTGTAGAAGAAAGCAAACCGATCCTTTTCTACCTTTATCATAAACAACAGATGATAAATTTTGCTACTCCATACTTGCCAAAGTGGATTCTTGTGTCACTTTATTATTCCATATTTTAACTCCAACTGAAGCATCAAGCACGAAGACCTTAACTGTGAGTCCATCTTCTGTGTGAAGGAGTTAATTCATCTCTGAAGGAAAGCGATTAGATTTGTCTGTGACTTGCTCCAAAGTCAGCTGCTAATCCCCCTTGGACAGAATACTCATTTTAGCCAAACATGGGCTTACAGAAGCAGTTTTGCTTGCCCATCAATCTCAAAAAACTATTTTATGTTAAAAAAAAAAAGATCTTCAGAGAAGAGCAACAAAGATGATTGCTGATCTCGACCAGCTTCTGTACAGAAGCTGAATCATCAGCCTGCTTTGGCAATGGGCAGAGATGCTCTAGAGAAATGTCATGAAGGTTATGAAGCCATTTGTTTCTGGAGGGTGACCAGTGACTGACTGCTTGCTGTCTCTTTCTCAGGCATTGCACTATTCACCACTGTCACAAGGGAGATAATGGGCATTGTGGATGTGCAGTCGGACATGCTGTGACAGTGTTATGTTTTGTTATGGAGTGGTGAGGTGTTACTGAGCACGGTCTTCTCTTCAAGTGAAGTCCTGGGATGCCAAATAGGGAGGTGTGTGAGAAAACCCATCCCAAACAGAGCTCTCCTAGGGGAAAGGAGCTGATAACTGTGGGGACTGCTACTGATTTAGCACTTAGGAGGCAGCTGAAGGTGAGAAGGACAGCTCTGGGCAGCTGCTTGGGACACAGCTGCTCAAGGGCACGGCGATGCACTAAGCACCTGATGACCAGGCTCACAGGGTATCCGAGTAGGTGAGGCTGACTCAGGCACTGCTGCCAGATGAGGAGGAGGAGCCTGAGGACTGCTGGATTTTCAGTGGCAGTGCCTGTTATTTTTTCCATTCAGCTGAAGTCACAGGTGCTGAGATGCTTCTCACTGTTCAGCTCTTGAGCTTTCAGCTGGGCACCCATCCAGCCACCAGTCACTCCTTGGATTTTGTCCACAGGAAGCCAAATGTGATCTGAGAGTTGCCACTGCGGCAGAGACATCAAACAGACACCTGGCATTTAACACAAACTGAGGTAAATTTGATCTGAAAATAGAACTGGGATGTGCCTTGAGTGCCAGGCCTGCGGTGGGGCTCCTGGCTGCTCCCTGGAGGCTGTGGCACAACCTTGTAGGAAACAAATGTTTGGATGTAAGTACAGAAAAGCTTATGTGAAGCTCAGAACCTCAGGTGAACTGAAAGCCAAGACAAGGGCTTTTTTTTTTCCCCCCCCTCCACCATGATGCGATCAAATGAGGAACAACGGAGCTCTTTTGTTCTTTGTGGCACAACTGACAGATAACGTAGGGGGAGGAGAGAGTGGCTTTGTTTTTAACTGTGAAATCCAAGAAGGGCTACGTTCTTTGTGAATTAATTAATCTGGAGAAAATGGAGTTTAGCTATTCGATGAAAGATTCATTTCCACCCACTTCCCAGCTGGCTCTCTAGCGCGGTTTAAACATAGACTGCCACATTCTTAGCACCCTTGGAGGTTTGGATGGAAATAACTCGTGACTTTTGGAGCAGTGAGCAGCAGTGGGGTGCCCTGTGCTGCTCGTGGGTAACTGGTGGGACTCGGTGTAGTACCCAGCGATGTTCTGCAGGCAGGTGCAGACAAGGGCTGTGGCAAATCATAATCGCAAACTCATTAGTCTGCTAACAAGAGCTGGGAGAATAAACCTGAAATGAAAGGATAGTTGGCTGTAATAGCATGCAGCAGACACCTGCTGGCTTCCTGAGGCTGTGACTTGACCTTGGGAAGTTATGTGCTGTCTGCCTACCGAAAATAAGCCAGCTCAGAGACTGTTGGGATATGTAAACTCCAGATTCCTTTCAAAAATCACTCAAGTGGTTGAAAACCTTTCATTAGATCTACCAAAGAAAGCTGTTTTGGAGTCTTTTACATCAAGATGATGCACCTGACCCACAGCTGGTCTTATCCCTTAATGTACAGCACAGTGATATGAGCTGAGGGTGACTGTCATCTGCTGCCAGTAAATGCAGTGGCAGGACAACGATGGCTTTCGTCTTAATGTCACCACTATCAACAGACTAAGATGCCTCTAAATAGCACAGGAATGTTTAGCAATTGTCAATCTCGTGAAAAGTTCAAGCTGTATTTCAAGGACAGAAGGTATTCTGACTAAAAGGAGATCAAATCCCCAAGGAGCAGTTGTAAAATGCTGCTGTTAGTGCCCCCGAAATGCCTTTAGCTTATTTTGCTGAAGCTGCATGCTGCAGCTTTTATCTATATGACAAGAAAAGGACAAAAGTGTGCACAGTTGGGACCCAGAGCAACTTTGCAGATCATAAATACAGCAAGGCAACAATAAAATGAGATATTTCTTCTGAGCAAAAGAAAAAGTGGAAGACGACAGCATCAGCCAGGCCGTGTGCCCATTTTGGGTGCAGTTAGAAGGAATCTGAGAAATTGTGTAAGACAGCTCTTCGATTGCAAGTATTTGCTACTCTGTCAAGATTATGGGGCACCAGAGAAGTCTGATTTATTGTCTACAAATACTTAAAGAATGTATTGTGAGCCTCTGGAAGTGCTGACCTGGGAGTTGCATGGCAAAAGACTTGGGTGTTTTTCATAAAGGGAAAGATTCAGAAGGACAAAGCAAGGAAAAGGACTCGGGTGTCTCAGACAGAACTGGCCTCAGCCCAGTGAATCTAGATCTGTTCATCTCTTCAGCTGCCTAAAACAGAAGATATATTTAAGGATTTTGATGTCACAGTGTTTACAATGTTTGACGTCAGGGTGCGTGTGTACATTCAGCAGTAACCAAGGGCACGTGGACCTTGCCTGTGTCTCCTTTGGGCCATACGGAGTGGACCTGTTCCTCAGCCTGGAGCACACCAAGGGGCACACACTCACTTCTTGCTATCTGTGTGCCCTGAGGCTTATCCCTCTCTCTGTTACCTCAGCCAGCAGTGGAGGAGGGACTAGCACAAAGAGGAAAGGGACAAAGGAAAAACAAAACCTTCTATCACCATCACACAAAAGACCACCTGGAACTGCGACCAGGAGATCCTGTCAGTGTTAGACTGTTTTTTTCAGGATAAATCATGCACTTGGAAGCCAGCAGAATCTGTTGAGCAGATAAATTCTTGTTCGTATAGCCTAGCAGTGGAGAGTCATACATTTCACTGAAACCACAAATACATACACTCTCTGCTAGTGTAAGATGAATGAGACTTGGAGGACAGTGAAATATGCAGCCTCCTGGGGCTTGATCAGCAGCACACAGAAGGAACGTAGGCCTACCAGCGTGCTGTGGGTTTTGAAAAAGACTCTCAGCCCCATTACAACCAGCCAAGCTGTCATCCTAAGACTGGCTTGCACACACCCACATCTAGCCTCCCACACAACGTGCACAGGATTTCTCATAATGGCAAGGAAAGAAGGAGCTATCTTCCCAAACTCAGTGGAAATTATGTTGATGCTGAGCACACTGAGCTCAGGTAATGTGCAAAACAAGGCTTGTGTTGCCTAAGGTGGTTTGGCTGTGCTGGGATGAAACTGGGGACCTTCTGCAGTCCCTTGCAGTGAGGAAGAAAAGTGTTTCTGTTTTCCATGATTTTTTCTTTATGCCAGCCAGAAAACTAGTTCTTCCTGGAAGTGGTGTTCCCTGTGAAGGAAAGCCAACTTCTCCAACACATCACTCCTGACAGCATAGAAGCACTGAGCTACCTTCTTCTAGGTCTGGCATCTCAGGCAGTGCTTCATGTCCAACCTCTTCTCTGTGTCTGAGGAGGAGGAGGCCCGATCCTTTTCTGCGTCTCCTGGGAGTAGGACACTTCATCTTTACCCGCTGGGAAAGTAAAATGGCAACTGTAGATGAGCTTTATTTATTCTACCTATGCAACGTATCTGCATTCATAAAGCTCTTTCACCTATACCCCTGGTTTCCAGCACTTGTCCTTTAAAATGGTGATTCCAGACCAGCCAAGCAACTCCCTACAGAAACAAAATTGTCATCATTTTGGCCTTGGCTCTTTGAAGAAAAGATCTCTTGCATTTCTACTCCTAAACCCTCCTCCTGGGGCAGGCTGGGCAAGGGAGCGACAGAAGCCAGCTGCTGGGATGCTCCTGGTGTGTGAGGCTCGAGAAATGCTCTGCGGCGATGGTACAGGAACAGACTGGTGAGTTATTTCAGCTGCTCAGTACGCTGTGAAATGCAGTCAGACCTTGGGTGATGAGCACTCCATGCTCCTCTGATGCCAAGCTCAGGCCTCCAGCATGCCTCTGTGAACAGAGCTCGCCTTTATCTGGAGTGCCCAGCAGTTGATAGAAAGCAGCATGCAGGCAAGGATTTGTGCCTTTGCTTGCCAAAATGCCACAGGCCTTGGCTCAAGGTGCTGAGAAGTTATTGCTGTTCTGAGTGCTGCAGGACCCAGCCCCTGTGTCATGCCGGCTCTGCACATTGGCTGCTCTGTACCAGGCAGGAAGCTGGCGCTGGGACAGCACCCCAAAAGCGAGCAGGGTGCTTGGGCTGTGAGTGCCCCGCTGCTTTTGTTGGCACATGGTGCCTGTTGGGCTGCGTGGTGCCGAGCGCTCTGCATTGAGCTGGCCTGCGGGAGAGGGCGCTGCGGGCCCGTGCTGCGTGGCCAGGCAGCAATGCCTGCCTGCAGAGCCTGCAGACAATGTGCAGCACAACGCAGACAATGACGGGCACGATCCAGCGGCAGGGGGTTCACCTTGGAGCCCTGAGATTTCCTTCCTTTGCAGGGGGAACTTTACACCAAACAGCCCAAAGAGGAGAGGGAAGAGCTCATCACTAACTGCTGGTATGAAACAAGGAGGTGATGAATTACTGAGCTGTGTTTCACGTGTGTGATGAGAATAGAGCTCTGTTTGCTTTGAAGGGTGTTTTTGGTGCGTTAACATGCCTTAGAGTTCATTTGCTGCTCACCAGAAAGGCTGGTGGATTTTGTTTCATATGAGCAGATCCTTTTTTTCTTTTTCCTTCTCATTCTGCGTCAGTTTTTCCTGCAAAATATCCAGTTCTGAGGGTTTTTCGTAGAAAGGAATGTTAGAAGTGGTCCAAATCTACATCAGAAAAGGGGTATCATGTCACAGTCATTTGTTCTCTCCCATTTCCATGGAAACATGCTAGCATGGACTTTGCTTTCAGGCAGAGCAGACTGGCAGGCTCTCCTTGACTCTCTCTGGGATGGGCTGTGGGCAGCAACACACAGAAAAGTGGCTTGGACTCATCAGGTTTTGAGAAATCTGGTATCCTGGCCCTTTAGAAAAATAATACTTGATGTACAGCATCAGAAACAACAGCTGTAACAAAGATTTGACTCCCAGCCTTCCCCTTCCCATCCTACCCTTCCGCATCCCATTGCCCTGTCCAGTCCTGCTGAGACAACAGCGTACACTGCAGGCTACAATTTTTAATTTCCTGAGGGTGGAGAGCACATCTTATAGCGACTGACAGGCTTTTTTGTTCTGCATCAGTCCTTTTATTAACCCCCTGCTAGATCATTCACTCTCTTTGCCTAGCCGCCCCCGCTGCGTTAGTGATGAGAGCGTTTGGAACAGCAGGTCTGCCTTGGGAGATTATGGGGATCCCGTGGACAGGGAGCAGTGGGTTGGTCGGTGTGCACGCACAGATTGCTAGCTGCAGCTTTGCTCCAGCTGCCCTCTCTGCTGGCCTGCATACCTTTCATTATCCCTGTAGCGACGGCAGTTGCCTGGCTGATCCCCCTGGAGCAACCTCGCGTTGCCCCATTTGTGGATTTGATCTCCCACCTTCTGCCTTGGCCTTCTGCTTGGCTTCTTCTGCAGGAAGAAGCTTGGTGAAGGCAAGAGCATCCTCCTTTATCCTATACCCTTTGCCATCCTGGGCAGTTATTTCCTTTTTCTTTTGTTTCAAGCTGTTGGTGGTGGTTGATTAGTCAACCTAATTTTGGGATGCTCGCACAAGTTGTAATTAGCTGCAATTATTCACTTACTTTCTCCCTGCTTCCCTCCCACATCATTCAAAATTCAGAAATTTCCCCCAACACAGTGCGCCCTGCAATAATTATTCTCCAGGCCAGCCCTGAACCTCTCAATCTGCGATCAATACCTTCATCTGTCAGCTGCGATTAATTAAATGGAATCCTGCTTTCAGGGCTTTGATTCCTATCACCCCAGAACAGCTTACTGTGTGTTATAATCCAGCCGTGATTCTAATACTGGCCTCGAGTGAGAGGGAGGGGCTGCCTGATACATCAAAAACAACTTCATTACAAAGCTAAACGACGCACGACCTCTTGTAAGGCAAGTGGTAAGTGGGTGGCACCGTGGTCTTCTCTAGAGCCTGGCTGCTTCATCTGGGGGAATAATGCAGCTGAAATCAAAGGTGTGAGCTAGAGTGTTACTCAGTTTGAGGATGGGAAGGAGAGTTAGGCGTAACACCGTCATTTCGTTGTCTGCACCATCTGCGTGGGTGTATTCTGCTCTGCAGAGGCTTCATTTTTTGGCCAGCAGTTGCGGTTTTGGAATTTGATCTGGTTCTGAATGGTAATTCTATATCCAAAGGCCGTTCTGAGCTTCCTGGCTCTGATCTGTGGTGGTCCAAGCCAGAGTGCCAAAGATGCTGTAACAAAGTTCTTAAAAACAATAAAATTGTTTTACTTGAGATTGTTTAATAATTCTTTGCTCTACGCAGAGAGTGGTGAAAGTGGAGAGAGATGTGAGGCCCAGCCATGCAACGGCGAAGCAGGGACTAGATCCAGGATTCATGGCTCCTTCCTCTTTGCTGTCTTCCTCAGACAGGAAAAGAGGTCTTATAAAAAAGGGTGATTTGAATCTGTTCCAGGCCTTAAACCTGAGAGTCACTACCTTTTTTGCTGATGCTGACCATCTGTTTGACAAGACAACATCCTTTCCTAGGATTTCTACTCTTTTCCCGACTCTGATTCATGGTCAGGCTCTCACTGCCTCTCTTTCCCTGAAGCACATCCCTTGCACCTTCACACTCAGAGCTTCAAATGCCTTGAATCCAGCATTGAGGAGTCTGAGGGCAGCTGCTATCATCCACAAAGGGCAGGCAGCTCAGCAAATCTTCAGTTGGTAAGAGACAATGACTTCAAGCCACCCGGAAGAAAACAGAGCTGTCCTTGAAGAAAAAGGAATGGAGCAGAGCTGGCAGCTCTTTAAGGATGCCTTTCTGAGAGTGCAAGATCTCTCTGTCCCACAGTACAGGAAAACAAGCAGAGGAGGCAGGAGGCCAGCTTGTCTGGGCAAGGACTTGCTGGTCAGGCTGAGGGAAAACAAGGCAGTGGAAGCAGGGACATGTGGCCTGGAAAGAACACAAGGATGCTGTCCAGACATGCAGGGATGGGATTGGGAAAACCAAGCCATGGATGGAGCTGCATTTGGCAAGGGATGTGAAAAATAACAAGAGGAGATTCTACAAGTGCATTGATCAGAAGAAACAGGCCAAAGAGTGTGTAAATGAGAATAGGTGAGAGGGCAGAACTGGCTACAGCAGACATGGAGAAGGCTGGGATACTCTGTGAGTTCTTTGCCTCAGTCTTCACTGGCAGCCAGGCTTCTCGTGTCTCTCACATCCCTGAACCTCTAGGTGGAGGCTGGGGGAGCAAGATCCCTCCCACTGTAACAGCAGAGCAAGTCCAAGACCGCCTCATGAGGCTGACTGTGTACAGGTCCACGGGGCCAGACAACATGCATCCCAGGGTCCTGCAGGAGCGGGCACAGCTACCTAGAGAGGTTGTGGCTGCCCCATCCCTGGAGGTGCTCAAGGCCAGGTTGGATGGGGCCCTGGGCAACCTGATCTAGCCTGATTTAGTGGGTGGCAACCCTGCCTGTGGCATGGGGGTTGGAATTAGATGATCTTTGAGGTCTCTTCCAACAACCCGAGTCATTCTATGGTTCTGTGATTTTATGTTGCAGATTCATGACCCCAGGACTGGGAACAGCAAATGCTTGAGCTCTCCAGCAGTCCTCAGTGCCCAGTTTCATCCATGCAGCTATCTGGGGGGTTTCCAGGATGTTCTGCACCTTCCAAATGATATATGTGTTTGTTTTATGCTGTCATAGGATGAATGACTTTTGAATCATTACCCAAGGAGAAGGCACAGGCTGTGTAGGTCAGCTCAGAATCTGTGCTGTGTGTTGGAGCAGAGTGTAGTGTTTGTACAGCACAAGCAGGAGCTTGTTCCCAGTGCTGGAAATGTTAGACTCTGCCTGCCTGGCAGAATTTGCACCTCAGCAGTACACAGCGGGCGGAGGAAGCAGCAGGTATGCAAAACACACAGTGAGCTGGTCGCTGAGTGTGCCTCGCTGACAGAGCTCACAGAATTTCACAATTGCTTTGCAGAGAGAAAAAGCCAATATGTGAAACTTGCAAAATAATTTGTTGGGAGTTTGTTGCCCTGTTCTTGCCTTTTGCTGAAGATTGGAATGGTAGCTGGGCTGTTACTTGCCTGCACTTTAAGCTTTGGTTTGCAAATAGCAAAAGCTCTGTGATCAGAATGATTCTTGGTACATACAAGCCAAAAAATGCCAATTTCTCTGCTACTCCTCTAGGAAGATGGAGCAATGGGATTTAATAGAGCAATAAAACGCAGACCCTTTGTGGGAGAAAACTGTTAGCCTTAGGTTCATTGCAAGACAGAGGAACAAAGGCCGCTTTGCTTTCATCAGCCACTTGAGGAGCAGAAACCCCCCACCACAATCGCAGGGTGAGAGACTCTGCTGGTGAAGCTTTATTGCCAGTATAAAATGAAAATTGTGCACAAAATATAGAAGAGAAATTCCGTATCTCTGCATTTGAGTGCTGTGCCGGGTATGACATCACTGTTAGCCAATCAGCAAGCTCCCTTTGTGTCTGGCTTTCTAATAAAAACCACTTCATCAGAGTAATTTGCAATAATAATTTATTCACCTTCTAGGAACGACACCACCTGACTCTTAACAGCCAGAGAGAGTGTGCAGAGGTCTCAAGGGCTGGGTGCTGCAGCTATGCCCTGGACAAGTACATCTCCAACGCTGATGTGCTAAGAGTTGTGTTCAAGTTGCAGTTAATGTGAGTGATTACTTGTATTAATTAATTGCTCTATGACTGAGCACCTGTAAAGGTCCTCAGCACTGCAGAGCAGAAGGTCACTGTGGCAGTGGGAAGGGAAAGCAGTGCTGTGGCTCAGCACAGCTGGGCAGGGTGATGGGTTCCCCATGCTCCAAGGTGCTGTTTTGAATGGCAACTGGGAAGAATTTGGCCATTTTGAATTTGAGTTTTGCTGGAGTGAAAGGCAGGGAACACTGCACTGGAGGCATGGAGGGAAAGTGTTGCGTACAGCTCAGTTGCCTGGTACTAAGCAGGGGAGGATCTGCACACACAGGAGTGGCGTGGGTATGGCCTCTCTCTATGTGGAGAGAAACCTTTCCAGGCTGTGATACGAGCTTCTATAGCTCTTTGGTGATATGAAATGTGGCATCCAGTATTATATGCAGTGTGTAATAGCCCTGCAAGCACGTGTAGGCATGGAGATGCTGAGGAGTGAGGATAGACTACACTAAAAAGAGCAGAATCTGCAGGATCTGTCCCTGAGTCATAAAAAATCATTGCACAGAGCGAGGTCCTGCAGAACTCTGGGGCTGAGCCTGTGTTCTGCAGGTGTAAATCCCCCTAGGCAGGCTCTGCATAGGCAATGCAGAGCACAAAGGCACTGAACAGGCACCAAAACATGAAGACAACCAGAATAAGAGATGACTTCTGCCCTGAATAATTTGCTTTGTTTCACAGTGAGAGAAAGCAGCAGAGCTGAGAACAGCAAGCAGATGCCCTGAGTCAGCCCAAGAAACGCACCAATATAACCATGGGCACACTGAAACAGGTAATGGAGATGCCAGCTGGGAATGCAGCCAGGCTAAAAACCAACAGCTGATAGGTGGCAGGGTGTTGGGGTGTTCTCACAGCGTGCAGGCAGCAGCCCTGCTTTCTGGCTGAGCTGACAGTGTTGCTGCCTCAGGGTCACCAGGGTGTCTACGCAGCCTTTGATTTTGAAATTAAAAAACAAAATCCAAATAATTCAACCAGTGGAGTTAATTTGGTCTATAAATCCCTCTGCAAGCATATTAAAGTGGGCTTTTTGTCGGGAGCTTCACCGGGAGTTTACCCTCGCCCTGTGTGCAACATTGATCCTGGAGAGCAGGACAGCTGTGCGTGATGAATAGCCTACCTCTCACTACTCCTTAATGAAGTGTTTAGCCAACAGTCCATACTGCTCTGATAGGGTCTATTATGATTCAGGTTGGAGGAGCCACTTAAGGAGGTACAGCCTTGTTAGCTTCATGGAAAGCTAATGAGAAGCAGGTCCTGTGCCTGCGTGAGTGCTGGAGCACCGGGGAGTACAAGGAGCCGCAGACAGTAAATGCCTGCAGCGGTGAATATGTATTCCCCTTGGATTCCCAAAAAAATCTACCCAAATATGGTTTTCAGTCCCTCACTGGGGTTGGGATGTTTCTTCAGGTGTTTCCAGGGCCATCTAAAACAAAGAGGAGACCCTGGCTGCAGCCCACAGGTGGGCACAGTGGACGGGAAGCGAGGTGGGTCTGTTCCCACCCCTCAGACCTGCTCAGCGCTGCAGCAAGAAGTCACACCAATACGGTGAGCGCTGGCCCTTCTGAGCACTGCAGAGTTCCCTGTTTGGCCAGGCCTTATTTTGTCCTCCTGTGCTGTAAGGTGGCACTGGGACTTCAGGAAGGGCTTTGCTGTTTGGATCTTGCCTGTTTATTTGGTTGGGTTTCACTCATCCCGTCTAAAACAATGGTCTGGGATGGATGAGCAAAGTGGAGGTAACTGGGGAGAGAGGAGGGCAGTGGTGTTGTCTGTAGGACCATTTTAAGTGTTGTTTATTGATTTACTTTGAAACTGCATCCTTGGCCTCATCTGAGTGCAATGAAAGGTGACAGAACTCCAGAGCAGAAGAGTTTATAACATGTTCCAAGAATTGCTTGTCATACCTGAAGGGAAAATGGAAGGGTAACATAAACACACACAAAGCTTGAGGATAATTAATGGCTATTACTGTGCAGACAGCAGTCATAGGGTCTGGAATGATCTGATGAAGTCTTGTAATAGGAATTTGGAGAAAGCTGTGTTTTGCAGCCCTGATTCTCTTTGTAAATGAAGCTTCATAGGAGAGTATCACAATTGCTGTAGCAGGTAAGCAGGCAGTTTGGAGACAGCAGGCAATGTTGTCCTGACTGTCCCTCTGGACTGCTCTTGGAGCCTGGCTTCCAAATAATCTCTGCTGCTCCCCCCTGGAGCCAGCCCAGCAGAGTAGCTGTCAGCAGGGAGGGATGCTGTCGGAGGAGTTTACATTTACTGCCTTGTAGTGCTGGGAGAGCAGCAATCGCCGTTTGGCATAGCTCATCTATGAACCAAGGCTGCATAACGTCTTGCTTCCATCAGGGTTTGAGCACTGTAAAAGCAGGTTGCCTGCACTGTGCACGCACAGGCAGAGACAGAATAATGTCTAGACCACTTACTTAAGTGTTTAAGGGCCTCACCCGCTCTTCCCCATTGACTTGGTCAGGCATTTCCAGACGGTAAAGACATTTGAATCTTTGTTGTCCTCAGATCAGGCAGCAGCAAAGTTCCCTCCACCTGGTTTAAGTGCCAGAATATGTCCACTTAATACAGTCACACTGGTACGTTTCCAGCACTCCCTTCCTCTCCCTCTGGCTTGCAGGCCTTACTGAGTGGCTCTGCACAGCTAAACATGGATCCTCTTTTTTCAGAATCTCTTTGCAGTATTGAACTCTCAAGACAACTGCCTAAAACCTGCAAAAGCAACCAAAAAAAACCAAACAACCCAAAAAACCCCCAAACCTCACATGGCTCTGTAAATTGTATGAATCCCTTCATGACAAATTGGAGGCTGTTGCCAGTGACAAGTTAACCTGGACGTTCTCTGCATGCTGTCTGTGCTTTCCAGCCAGCAGTCTCAGGTAAATGGGCAATTGCAAAATGCAGTGTCTGGCCAGCTGGCTGCGTAGTCTAGGGTCAGGTGTGATTTTCAGGATCCCACTGCTCCTGCCTTGCACATCACAGACATTACCCCTGTTTCTTGTAGCAGCTGAGGCCTGCTGGACAGGCACAGTTTCCCAGCACTGCTCCCTGCCAGCTACAGCTGCGGTGTTGTCTTTTCCAGTCTGTGACCACCAACATTTTTTCTTCCTCTCTTGGGTTTGGGAGCGACCTTGTAGTTGTGCCTGGGAGGACTTCACTGCCCGTGTCTGTAGTGTGGCTGTCAGGAGCCCACACAAGGATATGGCCGCATATTCTGGAAGGTCTCTCTCTCCTTCATGGGAAGCCTGACTCCCCTGTGCCTGCCCTGCTCAAGTCTGCTAGTACTTCACCTGCTCATCACTCTCCATTCGCCCAGCCTTCCTCTTTTCCTCCTCTCCATTCCCTCTGGGTGACCTTATTTACACGTTTTGCATATGTAATCTCCTGCTGATGACTCAGAGTGATTGCTTTGCTCCCTGCCTGTCCTGTGCTGTCCAAATTCATTCAGTCTGTCTTTGTGAAGGTTCTTCATGGGTACCCTCCTACTGGCTTCAGCTCAACACAAGCAAGAGTAATCTTCTCTTGCTCATTCTTCCCTCCTACCTTCCCTTGTGTTTCTGAGCTTTCCTGCCAACACCTGGCTCCTCTAGGCTGATCTGTCTCTAAATGTCTGGGCCCTGCCAAAAACTAGCCAGCTTTTACTGCAGAGTATCTCCAAAATCCAGCTCCCCTTCCCTGTCTACCTGAAGTCCTCTAGGGTGCCCAGCTTTTCTGAGCCATCAGATGGCTGCCAAGCCTCTCGGTTCTCTGTGGAGCACCATATACACTTATCATTGGGGTTTTTCACTAGGAACCTCTGACAGTGTGATGTTAAAGGATCCTGCAGAACTTGTCTCACCCAATCCCTTAATCATCTACCTCACAGAAGCTACAGAGTGCTTGTGTCTTCCCTGTATGGCCTATTCTGGCCCTGCTCCATCTAGCCATCTCATCAAAAATTTCCACTGCAGAGATAGAGCCCTGCCTGTCTGCCAGCCATGCCAGTTCCAGCATGCAACTGCCCGTTTCTCCCTCTGCAGGGGAGCAGCAACCTGCAGATAGGCACAAAGCCTTTTCTGCTTCATCCAGATCCTTCCTAAAAGCTCTACCATGCTCCATTGCTACCGGCAGCAACACAGCTGATGTCTGCTGCTGCTACCCAGCACTTGCCTTCATGACTGTTAGTGCTCTTTAGCCTGTGCATGGTATTTTTCTTGCAATTAAAAGTATCTGTGGGATGTACATAGGCTTCTGAACGTGGGACTCTGCCTCAGTGGTATTCTTGCAGTGTGCTCAGCAAGATGAGACCGTGGCTTATTGTTCCTCCTGTGATACAGCCTATAATGGGGGTGCAAAGAGTTATTGTTTGGAAGCCTAAATTATTAAGTCTGGTTATTTGAGTTGCTGGGAGCAGTGAAGGCGATACTGGCTCTAGTGGCTGCAAATGCTGTGTGTAAGCTTCCATTTTCCCGGCACACTGCAATTGCATTGCCTCTGTCAAATGTAGCAACTTTGGCTCTCCTCCCACAGATTATCCAGGCATGTAAATGACCTAAGACAGATACACTGTCATTTTCTCATGCTGTGATTTTACTTACACCCCCCTGTGGTACATGACAATAAAATTACCCGTCTTGTTCCTTTCCCACAGACAATCTTCCAGGCTTGTCAGTCAGCATCGCGTGCACAGTCCTCCTTCATTTGGGACTCGGTCTGTTGTGAGGTAATTCAGCTCTCTGTGCCTTTAGGAGAAGGATTCTAGTTTCCATGCAGTTTCCTCTGGTCCCTGCATGGCTCTTTGATCACAATTTGACTCCTCAGGCTTTCAGAGTTAGTTACCTTGTGAGGTTTGCCCATCGTCCTGGCGACGTTCTTTCCTGATGAGCTGACTTTCTGACTTTACAGGCTCCCAACTGACCACTAACAGCTGGTTCCGGCAGACCCTGTCTCTGCTGTTGCTACAGATTTCCTCTTTCTCACCGGTATTTATCTTGGGTCTAAAATACTTGGCAGCTCCTCTGTCACTGTCACTTGACCTTCCATGTTTTCACTTTAATACAAGAAAGATTTCAATATTGGATCCACTTCTCTTTCGTTTTTGTCCCTGCTGAACCTTCTGCACAGCACACAAGCAGACCTGCACCAGCAATAACTCAGCAGAGAGCCTGCAAGTGCCTGCTGCACTCACCAGCACTTGTTAACAAGGCTCCTGCCTTGAGAACACAAACAACAGAGCTGTGATATGCCAGCAAGGTCTATGTCAAATAAAACCCTTCTGCTTTCTCATACTCCTCCCCCAATGACTTTATATATAAAGTGTATGCTCCTGGGGCTGAGTTTGAGCCAGTCAAGCCAGGATTAGAATTGCTTCCAGGCAGTAAGTGTTTTAATCAAATGTCTCTCCCCTCACTGCTTGTTATGCAGCGTGTCCAGACACCAGGGGAAATGGGAGCGGGGTATCAGAGGGGGCTGCCAGCTGCAAGCCAGCCGTGTTCTTCTTCCCAGCACAGACCCCAATGGTGGGTTGGGATGCTCCCGGGTGATGTCAGTGGGGTGTGGAACTGCCCGAGGAATCCTCATCTATAGGAAAACCATGCATCATGCAAGTGATGTGGTTAACAAGTGCTTGTGGGTGGCAGTTGCTGAGCATTTCAATATGTTTCACGGGTGTGTCAGTTGAGCCTCGAGGAAGGCTTTTAGAAAGGAGATGAGCAAGGAGCAGTAACAGTGATTTTCAACCCCTGGGCAGTGGGGGACTTCTGTAGAGAGATTTTTTTTTTTCTGTGAGCTCAATTGCACCGCATGGGGCACTGCATCTAGATCAGGGAGGCCTGAGAGCTCTGAGCACAGATTTCAGAGAGAAGGAATGGAGAGCATCTATGGATTGCAGAGGATGGTAAGCTGTGGGGGAGAAAAAGCCTCCTGATCACAGGACACTGCTCTCTTCTTGCACTGCCTGCAGCAGAGAAGTGACCCTTCACGTTTATTTTCTGGGTGAATGACCCTGCATGAATGCTGGAGCTTGGTGTTCCACATGCTTCCCACACATCTTGCTCTCTGGTAGAGAGGCAGAAACACTGAGGGAGGAGTAACACCGATGCCCAGCTTGCTCTAAAAGCAATAGCCAAAGAAGATCGCTGTTGGTAGCTCTCAGACTGAGGCCTCCATCCTCCTGTTGGGGTGTAGAAGGAGCTATGCTTTGACTTTAAAAGCAGAATGTCCAACTGAGGTCTTTAAGGAGCAAACTCACAGACTTTTGCCAGGAGCTGTTGTACTCTCTTCATCCCAGGTCTGGCAGATGGATTCAAGCCAGTTCTGCAGCAGATATCCACTGGGTGCTGAAGAAATGAAGCTCAACCTCATCTTGATCTTAAAGTGATGTTCTGCGCATTCACAAAGGAAACAACTTCCATTTTCTGTAACAATTTCAGTATTTTAATATCAGTGGTGACCTCCTGATATCAGATATCAGATCAGGTCAGATATTTCGAGAAATTTAATGACCAACTGTGATAAGGGACCTTGGCTTCACCTTATATCTGCCAGGCTTGCATAAGCTGCCTGACTTACTACTGTCACATAGAGCAGCCTTGCTGTTACCTCGAGTTAGCAAGGTAAAGTTCTCCTAGCTCCTCCTTCTCCCGCCTGAATTCTGGGCAAACAGGGCTCACAGGTCCCTATTTATACAAGCAGAAAATGTCATTATTCTGTCCAATTATAATCCAAAACTTAAAAATTAATTGAGGCAGGTATTAAATTAAGCAGGTTTTGCTTGAGTAAATATTTTCCATTGTGAAGCCTAATCTATTCACTTAATAATCTGAAGCAATTTTATTAATTTTTTTTTGGTTTGCAAGAAAAAAAAAAAAAGGTCTGTTCCATTAGGAACTGTCACTGGCTTAAGAGGATTTTACTCCCATTTTATGGTTTGACTCAAAGAAAATTTATTCCTGCACTAGGTTTAATGATTCCTAGCTAATGTTGTCTTCCAAGCTGCAATTGGGCTGTAATATAAAAAAAAAAAAAGAAAAAGAAAAAAGTGGCTTTTGTTAGACTTGCACATTCTTGGCTGCCAATAATGATTAATCTTTCCCCCTACAAGACCATCTTTTTACTTGGGTTTGGCTTAGGAGCTGCTGTTCCCTCCGGAGCTTGCTAAGGGCTTTCTCCCGGAGCGGATCTGATGCTGCACAGGTGTGACCTGCAAAGCCATTCTTTGTAGTTCGTCTTTGCCCCTTAATTGCAGATCTGTGGCACACTGCTTTCTAAGCTCCTCTACGCAGGAATGCTATTTTGGGATGACGGAGGATTAATTGCAAGAGGAATTCCTCAAGACTTCCGTGCGATGAAAGGCCCTCAGAGTGCCCAGCAGGGAGCATTGCCTGGACAGCTTGGTGAGCAAATCACAGCATCCCAGAACTGTAG